>JAVTVJ010003439.1:0-44904 GCA_034509425.1 Eopsaltria australis
GTTACAGGTGGGTTCCCTTAGGAAGGGGTGAACCTTTTGGGGGTCCTGTGCCCCCTCCCCATGCTCTGCGTGGGGAAAGGTGCTGTTATTTCTCGAAAATATTTCTTTTTTAATTGCTGAGCCCCAGCTGCGGCAGTGCCCGGGATGGGGGGACCCGAGGGGAGCAGGGGGGGTTTGGGGGAGCCCCAGCCGCTCCCCTTTGCTGCTTTACCCGTGTTCACCCCCTCCTCCTGCCCAACCTGCCCGGCAGGGTCGGGGAGGAGGAGGAAGAGGAGGAGGAGGAGGTGGAGGAAGGAGGAAGAGGAGGAGGAGGAGGTGGAGGAAGGGACGCCGCGCATCCCCCGAGTGCCCCGGCCCGGGGGCAGCGGCGCCGTCCCTGCTGCTGGACCCTGCCCGTGCGGGGACTCCGGGCTCTGCCTGCCCGCGGGAGGGTCCCGGGGGTCCCAGAAGGGGTTCCGGGGGTCCCAGACGGGGTTCCGGGGGTCCTAAAGGGGTTCCGGGGGTCCTAAAGGGGTTCCGGGGGTCCCAGAAGGGGTTCCGGGGGTCCTAAAGGGGTTCCGGGGGTCCTTAAGGGATTCCAGAGATCCTGAAGGGATTCCGGGAGTACTAAAGGGATCCCGGGGGTCCTAAAGGGGTTCCGGGGGTCCTAAAGGGGTTCCGGGGGTCCTTAAGGGATTCCAGAGATCCTGAAGGGATTCCGGGAGTTCTAAAGGGATCCCGGGGGTCCCAGAAGGGGTTCCGGGGGTCCTAAAGGGATTCCGGGGGTTCTAAAGGGGTTCCGAGGGTCCCAGAAGGGATTCCAGGGATCCTAAAGGGATTCCGGGGGTTCTAAAGGGGTTCCGAGGGTCTCAGAAGGGATTCCAGGGATCCTAAAGGGATTCCGGGGGTCCTAACGCGGTTCCGGAGGGCTCGGGGGGGTCCCGGGTCCGGCCTTTGTTCCGGCACGGCCACGCGGCCGCCAGGGGGCGCCCGGCGCGCGCGTTCCCGGTCTCGGTCCCGATTCTGATCCCGATCCTGGTCCCGGTTCCGATCCTGGTCCCGGTTCCGATCCTGGTCCTGATCCCGGTTCCGGTCCCGATTCCCATCCCGATCCTACTCCGGATTGCCGATCCTGGTCCTAATCCCAGTCCCGGTCCCGATTCCCATCCCGGTCCTGATCCCGGCTCCCATCCCTGTCTCGGTCCTGATCCCGGTCCTGATCCCGATTCAGCCCCGACCACGCCGGGGGATTATTACCACTGAAAGCGGACATCAGGCACCGGAGCGGGTCCGGGGGGACCGGGACCGGGAGCAGAACCTGGAGTGGGATCAGGACCGGGACCGGGACCAGGACCAGGACCGGGACCGGCAGCAGCACCGCCGGTGACACCGCGGGGGAAAGGAAAAGGAGGCGTGGGTGGCCGGCAGAGCCCCGAGGTTCGGCGGGGACACGGCGGGACCAAAGGCCACCGGAGCGCAGCCGCCGCCGTTTCCCAGCGCTGCCGTCACCGGGGCGAAGGGCGAGGAAGAGGAAGGAGAAGGGAATAGCGAGGGCTGGACGGGAGCCAGGCACGGCCGAGCCCGCGGGACCGTGACCCCCGGGACCGGGACCGGGATGGAGCTGGAACCGGGACCGGGACGGAGCTGGGACCCCCCACTCCCGGGATCACCGAGGGGCTCCGCCGCTTGGAGCAGCTGCGGGAACCCCCCGATCCCCCCGCAGATCCCGCGGGTTTGGGGGGGCACAGAGAGCTCCCCAGCCTGTCCCAGTTTCCCGTGTGACCCCACCAGGACCAAACCCAGTGTCCGGCCGGGTTTTCCAGCGCGGGGGGCGATGCCGGGGCCCCCCCGGCCCCCTCCCCAACACGGCGGGGAGGAAACGGCCGTGTCCAGCCTTTCCCGAGGATGAGGATTTCCTTCCTCCCATTGAGCAGGGACCCTGGGGTTAGCACGCAGCCGTGGGGCCACAGGACGGGGGTGCTGGCAGGGAATTGGGGGGCAGAGACCCCCCCATAGACACACACACAGCCCTGGGGGCATCTCCTGTATCCCCCTCCTGCACCCCGGGAATGGGGGAGATGGATTTGGGGGGGCACAGGATGGACACGCGCAGCCATTTCCTCCTCTTCCCTTTTTCCCACCCCGAGAGCGCTGCGGAGATTTTTGGGGCCAGAAGAAGCCGGACCCGGGGATTCTCGGCTTCCCAGAATCGCCGTTCCCGCAGCCGGGCAGAGCCAGCGGTGACGCGCTCCCTTTCCCTTCCACCGGGGCTTTCCCAGGGCACGGATGATGTCCCGGGGGAGATCCCGCTGGGAATTCCCTTGGGAGCAGCACGGAGGTGGCTCCGCTGGTGACCTCGGGGTGTCCCCAGAGCTGCACCCCGGGGGTGTCGGGCTGGTCCCGCTCCATCTGCCGCGCTCCCCGCGCCCGCTAATCCCGGGATTAGCAGCCAGGTGCCCGGGGCAGGTTTGCCGCAGGTAACGAGGATCCCCCGGGAGGAGGTGCCGGACATCAAAGTGCAGGAATTACGGCCAAGCCCACCCCCAGCCTGGGGTCCCCCGGCCAGGAGGGGAGCGGGGACAGGCTCACATCTGCCAGGACACATCTGGGGTGTCCCCAAGCACGGAACCCCGGGATAACGCCACGCTGGAGCCAAATTCCCGGCAGAAATTCCCTCCGTGGGCTCAGCACACCTAAACCTGGGAAAAGCTTCACCCTCCCGCTGCCCACAGGGAATCCCCTCGCGCTTCCCAGCGGATGCAGCTGATGGGAAGCGGTTGTTTTCCTCTAAAAGCCCGGCCCAGAATTCCTGGGAGGCCGCGGCTCCCACCCTTATCCCAGTTTCTGGGACCTCCAAGCAGCCAATTCCTGGCTCAGCACAGATGGAGGATTGATGTATCCCGGATTTCTGGGTGATCCTGGGTTGCTGGAGCTCAGATTCCTGGGTGATCCTGGGTTGTTGGATTCTGGATTTCTGGGTGATCCTGGGTTGCTGGAGCTCAGATTCCTGGGTGATCCTGGGTTGTTGGATTCTGGATTCCTGGGTGATCCTGGGTTGTTGGATCCCAGATTTCTGGGTGATTCTGGGTTTCTGGATTCTGGATTCCTGGGTGATCCTGGGTTGCTGGATCCCGGATTCCTGGGTGATCCCGCAGCTCATCCCCTCATCCCCCAGACACCTCCCAGCTCCTTCTCACCCTCCCCAAACCCCCAGCCCATTCCTGGCTGGATTCACCACCAAATCCAGCGTCCAAGCGGGACAAAAAGGTGGGAAGGGACAGGAGCATCCTCCAAACCCAAAGGTGATCCCACCCGGGCTGTGCCACCCTGTATCCAGACACCGCCAGCTTTAATTCCTCCCTCATAAATATTTTTTACATGATTAAAGCCAAATCCCCAAAGTGGTTAATTAAGAAATTTTTTGCTCACTGTCACCTCACACCGCAGCAGGATTGGGGTGAGATCAAGGGGGGAAAAAAGCACCGGGGGGAGGAAAAATATCCCAGTGAGGAAAAATATCCCTGCTGAGCCCAGGCCCTGCTCTCCCCCAGCCCCAGAGCCGCGGGGACGCCCAAATTTTGGAGGTGCTGAGCTGAGCCGTGCTGGCCACAACAACCCCGACCCTGCCCAGCGCTCCCCCGACCCAAACCGGGGCTGGACACGGCCCACGAGGCCCCATCCCGCCGTAATTACCAGCCCTTAATTAGCATACGCGCATCCTCATTAACAATTACACGCACGTCCTCATCTCCTCATCCAAACAAACCCACGATGGGCACCCAGGAGCTGGAGCGAGGAGCGGGCGGATCCCGAGCCACCCATCCCGCTTTTCCCATCACCCGAGGCCACCAAACCCGGGGACAGCGCCCGACGCTCCCCGGGCCCCCCGGCAGCGGGGACCAGATGGTGACACCGAGCGCGGGGGCCAGATGGACCCTCCCGGCCCTGGTCCCCGCTCCGCTTCCGCTGCCATTTTCCCCGGCAGCCGCTATAAATATTCAACAGCTCCGCTCCCGAGCCGGCGGCAGCAGGGGGACGGCGGCTCCCGGAGTTCCAGCGCCTTCGCTCCGGGCTGGGGGACAGCGGGGGGACATCCCCGGCATGGGGGACAGCGGGGGGACACCCCTGGTATGGGGGACACCGAGGGGACATCCCTGGTATGGGGGACACCGAGGGGACATCCCTGGTATGGGGGACACCGAGGGGACACCCCTGGCATGGGGGACAGCGGGGGACACCCTGGCATGGGGGACGGGGGGACACCCCGGTATAGGGGACACCGAGGGGACATCCTGGTATGGGGGACACCGAGGGGACGTTACAGTATGGGGACAATGAGAGGACATCCCTGGCATGGGGACACCGAGGGGACATCCCTGAGTGCGAGGGCCTGTGAGGTGGCATCCCTGGTATGGGGACACCGGGGGACATCCCCCGGCATGGGGAGACAGCAGGGGACACCCCCGGCATGAGACAACGGGGGGACATCCCTGGTACATGGGGACACCGGGGGACACCCTGGCACATGGGGATTAGCGGGGTGACGTCCCTGGTATGGGGGACAGCGGGGGGACATCCCTGGCATGGGGGACACCGAGGGGACATCCCTGGTACGGGGACAGCGGGGTGACATCCCTGGTATGGGGGACACCGGGGGGACATCCCCGGCATGGGGGACAGCGGGGGGACACCCCCGGCATGGGGGACAGCGGGGTGACATCCCCGGTATGGGGGACACCGAGGGGACATCCCTGGTATGGGGGACACCGAGGGGACGTCCCTGGTATGGAGGACACCGGGGGGATATCCCCGGTGTGGGGGACACCCAGGTGACATTCCTGGTATGGGAGACATGGTCCCCACCGCAGTTCCATCTGAAATTCCCGGGGATCGGAGCTGGAGGACGGAAAGGTGGCGGACGGAGGCTTTGGGGAGTGTTGGGGACATCTCCCGAAAGCTGTGGGGGCAGTGTCGGGAAGGTCGCCCGCCCCCCAGGCTCTGTGGTGGCCCCAGCCCAGGCTGAGCCCCAAAAGTCCCCACGGAACTCCACAGGAACATAAGAAACCCCACAAGGAACCCCAAACCCACCCTACACCCCTGGCGGTTCTGAATCCTTGCTCAGGCACCCCACGAGTGGCAGCGCCACCCCCGCGGCCACCAAAGGGCTGTCCCAAGGGTCCCGCTCGCCGCTTTTGGGATGTCCCGCGCGGCTGCGAGCCCCGAGGTGTGGCTGAGCCGGGGCACGCCCGGACCCGCAGCCCCGCGAGCGGCGTTGGCAGCCGGAGGGAACGGGCGAGGTTCGGTGCCACCGCGGTCCCGTCCCCTCCCCGCGGGGACAACGTGCACAGGGACAGCTCCTGGCCGGGGCCGGGCTTCCTCCCGCCGCCACCAGCGTGGCCTCGAGCCTTTCCTCCGCTCTTCCTCCGCTTTTCCGCCGAGCCTGGAGCCGGGGCTGCCTTCCTGCCCTGGCCCCGCTTCCTGCCCGCCGGCGCTGCCTCCTCCTGGCCCGGCATTCCCGGCTTTCCCAGCTCCATCTCTCCCTCAATCCCTCCATCCATCCCTCCATCCATCCCTCCATCCATCCCTCCATCCATCCATCCATCCATCCATCCATCCATCCATCCATCCATCCATCCTCCCTGGGCTTCACACGAGGTGACCCGGCCTCCACGCGTGTCCCCAGCCGCTGTCACAGTACCCTGCGCCATCCTCGAGCCTGCGGTCCCCAAAGCTCCACGTGGGACGTGTCCCCACCTCCTCTGCCTGGGGCTTCCAGGGGTTCCACCCGCAGCCTCATCCCAGCCCAGTGGGGAAAGCATCGAACGGCGCAAATCTCACCCCAGGGAGCGGCGATTCCCTGATTCCCGTAACTTTTGGGGATCTACCCCTGACCCTATTAACAATTCCCCGATTCCCATCACTTTTGGGGATCTACCCCTGACCCTATTAACAATTCCCCGCTCGGGGTGGCGGGGGCGGCCCGCGGGGCGCTGGGGACGAGCGGGCGCTTCCCAGGAGCATCCCCACCCTCCCAGCGCGTGTTTTTTGGGGAGCTGAGGGTCCCGGGGCTGTCGCTGAGGGCAGGACATTCCCACGCCGAGCCCAAGGGTGTCCCCAGAACCGGTCGGACGCGCGGGGCCGTGACTCAGAGCGCTGCGAGCGGGCGGGGAGCGGCGGGGGCAGGACGGGGCCTGTGCGGGGCCCCGCGGCTTCCCTGAGCCCTGAGCAAACAGGGAAGTGAAAAATTTCCTTTTCCTTCCTCGCTCCGAGCTGGGTGTCACCGCTTCGGGGGTGACCTCCCCCTGCCCTGCGCTGCTCCCCCCGCCGCTCCCTCCCGGCTCCGGGCGAGGAGGGCAGGGCTGGGCTCCCTTATCGCCCTTCCAGGCTGATGCAAGCTTTGCTCATCCTGCTGCTCGCCAAGGCCGCCGCCGCCGCTGCTGTCGCCTTCCCCCGAGGGTTCAGCTCTCCCTGGGTTGGTTTTCCATGTTTCCCACCCCTCTCCCGGCGTCATTCCCGGCCCCACGGCCGCGATCAGCGAGGTTTTTCCCCCCCGGTGCCCTGCGGCTGTTGGGAGCAGGCTGGCAGCGCTCCGCTCCAGCCAGGAATAAGTGGATTAGGAACCAATCTCGTTATCGCCGCTGGCAGCCTCGCGAGGGCCGTGGGGTGGGGACAGCGATGGGGACAGCGAGGGGACAGCGATGGGGACGGGGCCGGTGGGGGGGGACAGGCGTGGCCGGTGCCTGGTGGCCACCACGCGTTGTTGGTAGCCAGGGCTCGGCTGCCTGCTGCTCCCAGGGATGCGGCATCCGGGCTCTAATGAGGCGGGACGGTTAATTAGTCAGTGTCAATTCATGTTAATTAGCCGGGGGGAGCGGGGACACTGCTGGCTCTGCCACCTGGCTGGCACCGGGGCCGGGCTGGGGGGACACGTGTGGCGCTGGAGGTGTCAGGGAAGGACAGCGGAGCTCCCGGAGCTGCTCCCGGCCCTTCCCCGCCTCCCCTGCCCGCTGAGTCAGGGCCGAGACCCCGCAGGGAGCCCCAGGGATTTCCAGAGCGCCTCGGAAACCCCCGCGCTGTGATTTCCTCCCTCTCGCCGAGGCTGTCGGGGTGCAGGCAGCAGCACGCTGGGAATTTCGGAGGGAAGAGGATGCAAAACGTGGATCCAACCGAGGGACGAGCTCCTCTCCGGGCTGCAGGGATGGAGCAGCCGCGTTGTTTACTCAATCCAGCTCGGTGATTCCTGGGCTTGTTCCTCCTTCTCCAGACAGGGCTGAGACCACAGAAACAAAGGCAAAACTTTAATCCCACAAATCCTCCTCTCTCCCCAGCCAAGGCCGAGGCTGTTTGTCCCCTCCGGGGGGACGCCGGGGTCGGACACGGCCCGGGGGCTGCCCGGGGGCCGCTCAGCCCGAGATGGAGCAGCTAAAAATAACCCCGCGTCTTCAGCGAGGTGTTGCAGCCGCAATCAGCCATGCAAACCAGACCGAAATTAAATCAGCCGCATGCGACTGGAGCTGTTAACCCCTGCCGGGACAGGGACGTGTCCCCCCCTGGCTCCCGAGGGGGACACGGGGCGCTCGGAGCGCGGGGAGCGGGGTCCGTGTCCCCCGGGGGGGCCGAGGCGCCGTCCCCGCGCTGTCCCCGGCCCCCCCGGCTCGCTGCCATCTGCTCCGGGTGTATTAAAGGCGTGGAGGAGCCGCAGAGAAACCAGGTCAGGGCCGTGGTGGCAGCGCCGGGGCGAGGCTGCGCCAGCCCGCCAGGACCCTGCCACCCGCCCGTGCCACCAGAGGGACACTCGGTGGCACCGAGCGGAGCGGGGGTGGCTTTTTGGGGTGTCCTTGGCAGCGCGGAGCCATCCCGGCCGCGGCAGCTCCCTCCTGAAATCCAGGCGGGGTTGGCTCCGCCACGGCGCTCCCACATCGCGGTGCCAGCGGGGCCACCCCGAGCCCTTCCCGAGCCCCCCCGAGCCGTGCCCGTGCCACCCTCGCCAGCCCCGGGGATGCCCCGCGACTCAAACACCGCCAGCCCCCCCAAAATCCGCGCGGCCAGAGCAGCGCGTCCCCTCCCCGGGGCGGCTCCCCGCTGTCCCCCGTGCCCTCCCCGGTGCCAAACGGAGCCCCCGGGCGTGCGGCAGCCCCGGTGCATGCGCGAGTCGCCGCAGCAGGCAGCTGCCTGCATTTCATGCATTTTTCAGGAGAAGAAGGTTAGTGGGTCACTCCAGCGCCGCAGGCTTCGCTCCAGCTGAGCTGCTGCGCTGCCAAACGCAGCCGGGCCGGCGGCGCGGGGGCTGGGCCGGCCGGCGGGGCGGGCAGGTGGGCAGCCCGAGCCTGGCACTGCCACCCCGAGGTGTCCCCCGTGTCCCCAGCGCTGTCCCCGGTGCGGTTGGAAGGAGCGCGGTGCTCACAGCACCCATCCTGTTCTTAGTCCCGTCCTATTCGCTCCCCATCCCGTTCCCAGCGATTTGGGGGGGGTCTCTGCACCCCTCACGGTGCTGGGGGGGGGGCTGGGCAGGAGCACCCCGAAATTGAGAGCCCCGGAGAGGCGGGGAGGGAGAGGAGGAACGGCCGCGGGTCAAAGTTAACGCGGAGCCGCGCCAAAGCAAACAGCGGCCGCTTTGATGGCCCCGCCCGCCCCGGGGCTCCCCCCGCACCCCGCCCGCCCCTCCCGGGGCGCTGAACCCCCCTGGCACCGCGGAGACGGGAGCGGGACATCCCCGCGCCCGGGAATGGGGTGAACCCGCACCGGGGGGGCAGAGCTGGGGGCACGGAGGGGTTTGGGTGGTGCCGGGTGTGGGGTGAAGCCAGAGCTGGGAGGAGGCAGATGTGGGGTGAATCCTGATGTGGGGTGAATCCTGATGAGGGGTGACCCCTGGTGTGGGGTGAACACAGAGAGGGAAAAAACAGATGGGGGGCGAAGCCAGACCTGGGTGAACCCAGATGTGGGGTGAATCCTGATGAGAGGTGACCCCTGGTGTGGGATAAATCCAGAACCAGGAAAATCCAGATGTGGGGTGACCCCAGACGTGGCCGAGGCGCTGCAGCCCCGCTCCTCCCGGTCCCCCCGTTCCCTCCGCTCCTCCCGGTTCCCCCCGGTCTCCCCCGGTTCTCCCCGGCTCCTCCCGGTCCCCCCGGTCCCCCCCGGTCCCCCCCGGTTCCCCCCGGCCCCCCGGTCCCCGGTTCCCCCGTCCCGCGGTTCTCCGCACCCCTCCCGCAGCCCCGCACCCCCCCCGCATCCCCCGCATCCCCCCGCGCTGCCGTTGCCATGGTTACGGCCATGCAAGTCTGCCCGAGCTGCATCCGCCGCTGCATCCCAGCGAGCCGTGGGGGCGGGGACGGCTCCGCCGCCCCCGCCGCGACCACACCGCCACTGTCCCCTCCCCGACAGACCCCAAAACCGGCCGGGGACCCCCCCAGGGAGCTCCCCCCCCCCTGCCCAGCGCCCCTCGTGCTCACCCGACCCTGAAATCCGTGCGGGAGTGCGGGGGGTGGGAGCAGCAGCGGCCCCTGGAGGGTCCCGAACCCCCCCGAGCCCCCTCCCGCCGCCTCCCAGGAGGGTGGGAGCTCCTCGGGCACGCCTGGAATGCCCGGGAGGGGCAAAAAGCCCCCCCAAAAACCGCAGCCCCAGCCCCGGGCACGGCGCGACCCCCTCGGAGCCACCCCCGGGGGTCTCTGTGTCCCGGCAGCTGCGACCCTTGGGGACATTTTGGGGTTTGCTCGGAGGCCAAGGGGGAATTCTGCTGCTGGCGATGGAGCAATCCCGGCCAGGGCCAGCCCGGGATGGAGGGAAGGAGGGGAATTCTGCTGGAAAGTTGCAGAGAGCCCTGGCACGGCCGGGATTCCCCCGCCGGGTTCTGCTCCCGGCTCTCCCCTCAGCCCTGTGGGATATCGGGGAGGGGCTTTTCCCTGGATTTCGCAGTGTTCAGACGCTTTTCCCTGGATTTCCCGGGGGTTCAGAAGCTTTTCCCTGGATTTCGTGAGGTTCAGAAGTTTTCCCTGGATTTCCCGGGGTTCAGAGATTTTCCCTGGATTTCCCAGGGGTTCAGAAGTCTTCCTTGGATTTATCGGGGATTCAGAGGTTTTCCCCTGGATTTCCCGGGGTTCAGAGATTTTTTTTCCCTGCATTTCCCGATTTTCAGAGGTTTTTCCCTGGATTTCCCGGGGTTCGGGTACCCCCATCTCCCCAGGAACGCAGCCAGGAGCTCGGGGAGAGGGAGCAGCCACGGCAGCGCTGCCGGTGCTGACACTCGCAGGTTCCTAATGAGCTTTTATAATTAATATTCCACCAGGAAGAGCGGGGCGGGAGCTTCGCGGCTCCCGGGGATGATTTTTCCACGCTCTTTGGGTGCCACAAACAACACCCAACCCGAGGTGAATTCCCAACCTCCCGGGCTCTCAGCATCCCTCCGCTGCTCTCCACCGCGGCATCCAGGGCGGTTTGGGATTTTCCTGCCTCCCGTGCGTCCATCCCCGTCCCTTCCCCCCCTCACCCCGGGCACACAGTGGCCTCTTCTCCGCGCCCGGGCCCGTCAGATGTTGCTGAAAGGGAACAATGCCACGCATTGTCTGTCCCCGCTCGGCGGCATCAGCCCCGGCAGCGCAACAAAAAGCCACATTGAGCTCCGGGGAGAAAGGGGCCCTCACATCCCGCGGCTCCCGGGGGAGGCAGCGCGGCCCCGCAGCGTCCCGGCCCCGCTCCTCTGCCCCCGCTCCCGGCCACCGGCGGCCACCGGCCCCGGGGACACGGCGAAAAGGGGACACGGCGCTCGCTGGGGCGGGGAGGGGGTGTGCAGGGCTCTGTGGGGTCGGGATTGTCCCCGTGTGCCCCGCTCGGCTGAGGCCGCACCTGCGGAGCCGCCGCCAGCCCTGGGTGGGACATCAGGAGGGTTTGGAATTGCGGGAGCAAACCCAGAGGATGCTCCGAGGGCTGGAGCCGGGCTGGGAGAGCTGGGAATGCTCACTTGGAGAAGGGAAGGCCCCAGAGCCGCTTCCAGGGGGTCGGAGAGAGCTGGAGAGGTTTGGACAAAGGCCTGGAGTGTCGGGAGTGGTTCTGCAGTGCCAGAGGGCGGCGTTGGGTGGGATTTGGGGCTCCCACCCCGCTCCTGCCCCGGCCGTGGCGTGCGGGAGCGCTCCGCAGGAAGCGGCACGGGAAAAGCTCCTCTTGGAGCGAGCCGGGCTTTTGTTTCCATTATAAACTTCCCCTGCAGGCAGGAAGGATGCTCTGGAAGCTGTCCCCGCTCGGCCCCGGCCCCGGGACCCGGCCCAGGTCAGCCCGGCTCGCCCCGCCCGCCGCTTTCCCATCCCCGCTCCCGCTGGAGCCGCAGCCCCGCATTTCTCCTGGGATTTTTCCCGCATTTCTCCTGGGATTTTTCCCGCATTTCTCCTGGGATTTTTCCCTCTGGCACCGTCCTGCTCTCGCAATGCTCAGCTCAGGGTCAGGGAGAGCTTTATCAGCGCCGGGGCGCAGCCCGAGGCCGGGGACGGGCGATAAGGGGTGTGGGATGAGCGGGATGGCCGGGACAGGGAGCGCGGGGTTCCTGCTCTGCCAGGGGGGAGCTGGGAAAGGCCGTGGGGGGGTGGTGGACCCCGAAATTCCAAAATTGTCCTGGGAAAGCGTCCGGGGGGACCCTGACGTGTCACCGCTGTCCCCATTGTCACCCCGGGGCTGCACAGCCCAGGCTGGGGTGAGGCTGGAGGGGTTTGAGGTTGGGGCCGGGCTTTGTTTGCAAATATCCCGAATTCTGAGCCTAAAAAAGGAGCAGATGGGCTCCGGGATAAGGCACGGAGGGGATTCGGAGATTCCTCTCTCCTTCCTGCTCCGTGGCTCTCCACACCTCAGCACGAGCAGGGAAGGGATGATGGGGTGGGAAAGTCCCAAATTTGGGAGAGTGGGGCTGATCCTACGGGCTGTTCCCACCCAGGGGAGGGGGTGATGGAGTAGGAAAGCCTCAAATTTGGGAGAGCAGGGCTGATCCCACAGGGTGATCCCACAGGAGGATGTTACCCAGGGAAGGGCTGATGGGGTAAGGAAGTCCCAAATTTGGGAGAGGGGGGCTGATCCCACGGGATGATCCCACAGAATGATCCCACGGGATGATCCCACCCAGGGAAGGGGTGATGGGCTGGGATGGTCCCAGGGCTGATCCCACGGGATGATCCCACAGCAGAACATTACCCAAGGAAGGGGTGATGGGATGGGAAAGGCCCACGGCTGTGGGGCTGATCCCACAGGAGGACCCCACCCAGGGATGGGCTGATGAGGTGGGGAAGTCCCAAATTTGGGAGAGGGGGGCTGATCCCACGGGATGATCCCACAGGAGGATCCCACACAAGGAAGGGGTGATGGGCTGGGATGATCCCAGGGCCGATCCCACAAGATGATCCCACAGGGAAGGGGTGATGGGCTGGGACGATCCCAGGGCTGATCCCACAGGATGATCCCACAGGGAAGGGGTGATGGGCTGGGATGATCCCAGGGCCGATCCCACAGGATGATCCCACCCCAGGACGTTTCCAGAGGGGGAGCAGCGAGCCCAGGAGCGGCCGCAGCGGGGGCAGGAGGCGCCGGTTGCCATGGGATCATCCCAACCAAAACCGACCCCGGGGCTCTGGCAAACACAAGAAGGGGCCCTTTCATGTCCCTGTGGGAATCCAGCGCCTCCCGCAGCCTCCCGGGCTGGAGCCCTGCCCGGGCCACGAGGGATTTGGGGTCACTGCTGCTGGGGGCTGCAGGATTCCCAGGAGAGCCCACCCGGCTCCGGGGGGATTTTCCAGAGGTCACCCGGGGCTCACTCCGTGCCACGAGCAGGTTCGGGCTGGTCCCAATTCCTGCTTGGTAAAAGGGAGAGATTGGTGGGGTGTGGGCTGTCCCCAAACCCTACAAAGGTAACCCCAGATCCTAAAGAGGCAACTCCAGACACTACAGGGATAGCCCCAAACCCAACAGGAGCAGCCCCAAACCCTAAAAGAACAATCCCCAAACCCTACAGGAACAGCCCCAGACCCTACAGGAACAGCCCCAAACCCTAAAGGGACAAGCCCCAGACCCCTAAAGGGCAGTCCCAGACCCTACAAGGCCACCCCCCAAACCCTACAGAGGGAACCCCAGACCCTAAAGCCGCCCTGGGCTGTCCCCAAGCCCTGTCCCCACCGCTGGTGGTGGCACAATCCTTCCCCATCCATCCATGCCCGCGCTCTCCCTGCCGGAATTCTCTCCCCGGAGAGCTCTAATTAGTTAATTCCGCTGCTATTTATAAATCAATGTGGAAATCCCTGTGTTTTTATTCCCGGCGCTGGCTGGGGCCCCCTTTAACTCGGGATAAAATCCCGGAGAGGATGATCCGGGCCCGTGAATAAATAAATAATTGCCTTAATTCCTCATTAAGGGCCGGGGGAACGCGGGGCGGGAGGGTTTGGGGACGTTTGGGGACGGTCCCTCTCCAGCTCCGCGCTCTGCCCCGCAGCCTCGCGGCGCTTAACACCCAATAAATTAATAATCAGCCGCGCTTTAAGTAGGTCTGGAAAGTGGAAAACAACATCCGCAAGGATCTGGCGGCTGAGATTTGTCTGCCCGTCCATCTGCTGGAGGAGCAGACGCAGCCGTAATCTGGGGGATCCCGCAAATTCCTGCCCCTTCCCAAAGCCTGGAGGAGCCGGAGCATCTCCTGCCCTCCTCAAATTCCCAGCCTGGAAAGGAGGAGGGAGGAAAACAGGGATGGGATCCAGCAAAGGATCTACTGGTAGGGTGTTGGGATGGGGTTTGGATCGTGCTGGAATTCACCGATTCCCGGGTTTTGTCCATCCCTGGCCCCGCAAAGAGGAGGGAGCAGCCCCTTCCCAAAGCCTGGAGGAGCCGGAGCATCTCCTGCCCTCCTCAAACTCCCTGCCTGGCATGGAGGAGGGAGAAAATCAGGGATGGGATCCAGCAGGGAGGAGGGAGCAGCCCCTTCCCAAATCCTGGAGGAGCCGGAACATCTCCTGCCCTCCTCAAATTCCCAGCCTGGCATGGAGGAGGGAGAAAATCCGGGGTGGGATCCAGCACGGAGCTGCCGGACACTGGTTTATACTGGGAGGGTGTCGGGATGGGGTTTGGATCGTGCTGGAATTCACCGATTCCCGGGTTTTGTCCATCCCCAGCCGGGCACGGAGGAGGGAGCAGCCCATTCCCAAAGGGCCCGGAACATCTCCTGCCCTCCTCAAACTCCCAGCCTGGTTTGGAGGAGGGAGAAAAACAGGGATGGGATCCAGCAGGGAGGAGGGAGCAGCCCCTTCCCAAATCCTGGAGGAGCCGGAACATCTCCTGCCCTCCTCAAATTCCCTGCCTGGCATGGAGGAGGGAGAAAATCAGGGATGGGATCCAGCAGGGAGGAGGGAGCAGCTCCTTCCCCAGGCTGGGGTCACCCCGCGGAGCTGCGGGGCTCCGGAGGAGGCGAATCCATCCCGGGAAGGGACAGGGAAGGGCGGACGGACGGACGGACGGACGGGCAGCTGCCGTGGGAGGGGAGGCACACGCGGGGATCCGCGGGGAGCGGGGCTATTTTTAACCACGGCAGGGATGCAGGAAAGGGCTCGAAGGAAAAGCCGGGAGCGGCAGGGATGGAGATTCCTCGGAAGTGAAAGATGCTGGGAAAATGCCTGGAGGGGCTGGAGAGGTGGGGGAATGTCATTGTCACCCCCCTGCTCGTCCGGCTCCGGACACATCACACCCTGGAGCTCTGGGAGAGATGTGGGATGGAATTCCTTGTGCCCTCTGGCAGAACATGGAAAAGGCCTGAGGTCTCCATTTATGGGGCTGCTGATCCCCAGTCCCATAAATCTCCTTAAATCCAGGGAAATACCTCCCCAAAAATCTCCACAGATCCATGGAAACACCTCCCAAAAATCTCCACAGATCCATGGAAACATCTCCCCAAAAATCTCCACAGATCCAAGGGAACACCTTCCCAAAAATCCCCTTGGATCCAACAGAAAACCTCCCTGAAAATCTCCATAGGTCCAAGGGAACCCCTCCCGAAAAATCCTCTCAAATCCATGGAAATACCTCCCCAAAAATCTCCACAGATCCATGGAAACACTTCCCCAAAATTCCTCTCAAATCCAAGTAAACACTTCCCCAAAAATCCCCTTGGATCCATGGAAACACCTCCCCACAAGCACCCGTTCCATGGGGAATGGATTGGTGTCCCCAGGAGCCAGAGCCACACCGGGGCTGCCACCGGCACCCCCAGAGCCCCCAGCACTGGGAATGCTCCAGTGGGGACGAGCTCCCGGTGCCAATCCCATTTGTGTTCCCTGGAACGGGAATGTTCTGGGGCTCGAGGGGATGGATGGATTTGGACAGGCACTGGATGGGGTGGTTTGGGCACAGCCAGAAGGGGATGGGATGGGATCCATGGGATGGGATTCATGGGATGGGATCCATGGGATGGGATGGGATCCGTGGAATGGGATGGGATCCGTGGAATGGGATGGGATGGGATCCATGGGATGGGATGGGATGGGGTCCATGGGATGGGATGGGATCCATGGGATGGGATGGGATGGGGTCCATGGGATGGGATGGGATCCATGGGATGGGATGGCATGGGATGGCATGGGATGGCATGGGATGGGATGGGATGGGATGGGATGGGATCCATGGGATGGGATCCATGGGATGGGATCCATGGGATGGGATTGCTCAGCAGCACGAGCCCATTCCTGCAGACAAGATCCAGGATGAAATGACCTCCAGCAGAAAGGCTGGAAATCACTCTCAGAAGGTGGGAAGAGAAGCGTGGATTTGCCACGGATTTTTCCCGAATCCAAACAACTGCAGGGACACCAGGAATGGCTCCCAACCCCGGTTTTCCTCCCCAGCCGGGAACACCAACCCGGAGCTGAGATTTGGAACATCCTGCACCCACTAATCCCACACTCTCACGGATCCCTGGCCTTCCCAAACCCCACAACCTCCCTGGAACTCCTCTTTTCCAGCAGGGAACTCCCAGCCCGGCTCCCGTGGCTGCTCCGTCCCTCCCGGCCAAGCCGGCAGCCGGCCAAGGGCTTTTTATCAACTGGCACCCAAAAGTCAATAAGGAAGATGCCGCCTGTTTTAATTAACAGCGATTTCGCTCCGAGGGGGGTGCGCTGATGTGCCGGGGGAGGGGAGGGAGGGGAGGGAGGCCGGAGACAAAACATGACCTTGTTGCCGCAGCTCACACAGCGGGACATTGTTTTCCCCTCCGAGTGTGGCCTTGGATGCTGCTGGGCTGCCAGGGTGGCACGCCGGGTGTTGGGGACACGGGGTTCTGCCACCCGTGGGGGCTCCGGAGCGGCTCTGGTGGGAGCAGGGTGGATGGGAAGCTCCAGGTCCTGCTGCGGCCCTCGGGGGGTGTTGGTGGCTTGGGTTGGGACTAAAAGTCGGGATTTTGGGTGTTGGGGGCAGTGAATCCCCCCTGGCGCTGCGGGATCCCTGCAGGCAGCGGCAATCCAGGAGTTTGGTTCCATTTTTCCTTTCTTCTCAACGCTCCTGTTCCGGGAAATCAGAGAGGCGGAGCAGCCAGAGGGGAAAATCCTCGCTGGGTGCGTGCCAGGGTGCTCGGCCAGGCAGAGTGTGACCCATGGCACAGCCCCACAGCGGGACCTGTCCCCAGAGCAGGAACTGTCCCCACTGCAGGACTGTCCCCACAGCGGGACACCCCAGGAATGACAGGGCTTGGGATGAGCAGGACCCCAAAATCAGCAAAACCCCGGGGTGAGACACCCTGGAATGAGCAGGACCCTGCGGTGAGCAGGACTCTGAGGCCACCCGCACCAGGACAGTGCCGGGGGTGACAGGAAAGGGCCAAGTGGCACCATGGGACCCTCGCAGGGGTGACAGGGCTGGGGTCAGGGGCACCCAGGGGCTGCAGGCAGGGACACCCCAGGAGCGCTGGGCTGGGGGGAGCAGCACCCCAGAGCGATGGGGTTGGGGGGATCAGCACCCCAAATCTGTCAGGGATGGGGCGAGCAGCACCCCAGGAGCGATGGAGCTGCCATGAGACCCCCCCCGGGCAGGAAGGGGGTGCCCCCCACCACCTCCCCTCTCCCCACCGCTGCTCCCCGACCTTCGGGGGCGCCCGGGCGGGGAGGGGGCTCGGCGGCCGCCACAACCCCCGGTGCCCGGCGGGGCGGTGGCTCCACCGCCTCCCCCCGCCCCCGGGGCGGGCTCGGCACCGTCCCGCCCCCGCCCCTCGCCTTATCAGCGGCCGGCGGGGGGCTCGCCCCACTCCCGCCCAGCGCAGCCGCCGCGGCGGGGCCGGCACCTCCCCAAGTGCCGCACCATGGGCAGCCAGGGCTCCAAGGCGGCGGGCGGCGACCCCGACACCGCCAAGGCCAACGGGCAGGTGGGTACCGGAGGGGACCGGGGGGCTCCGTGGGGACCGGGGGGCTCCGTGCGCCCCGCCGGGGCGGAGGCAGCGCGGACAAAGGCGCGGCGGGGAGGGCGCGGTGATGGAGCGGTGATGGAGCGCAGGGCGGCTCTGCTGCCCCCGGGGGGACTCTGGTGCTCGGTGGGCACCGGGGGATGCGGCACCGCCCGCTCCGCGCCCCGGGCTCCCCCCGGCACCGGGCGGGTCCCGTCCGCCGCCGCGCCCCGGTACCGGGAGTGGAGCGCGGGCGCCGCCCGGTGGTCGCGGGCTGGGCCCCCCCGCTCCGAGCGGATCCCCCCCGTGAGACCCCGAGCCGGGCTGGGCGCTCCCCGGTTTTGTGTTTGGGCTCCCCCGGTGCGCTCCTTGCCCCGGGGGAAGCCCCGCTCCGCGCCCGCTGTTCCCCGCTTCCAGCGGCTGCAAACCCCCCCTCTCCCCATCGTGGTGCCCCCTCCCCGAATCCTTGTCCCCAGCTGCATCCCCCCCGTGCTCGGTGCCCCCCGTTTTGCCGGTTTTGGGGTGCGGGGGTTTTGGGGTTGGGGGTTTTTGGGGAGGGGTCGCGGGGTCCCGGCGGTGCCTAACGCGCTCCCCCCGCAGGAGAACGGCCATGTGATCTACAACGGGGACATGACGCCCAAGGTGGGGGTCGAGGTGGCCCCCCAGAACGGGAACGGCTCGGCGGATCCCCCCAAGGAGGAGAGCGAGGGCGAAGCGGGCGGCGGCGACGGCATCGAGCCCGCCCCGGCCGCCACAGACGGCGGCGACCCCAAACCCGAAGGCGGCGCCGCCGCCCCCAAGGACGCCCCCAAGAAGAAGAAGAAGTTCTCGTTCAAGAAATCCTTCAAGCTGAGCGGCATCTCCTTCCGCAAGAACAAGAAGGAAGCCGGGGACTCCTCGGGCTCCTCGCCCACGGAGGAGCAGGGCAAGAGCGACGAGAACGCTCCGGAGGGGCTGCAGCCCTCGGCTCCCCCCGAGGAGGCGCCGGCAGAGGAGCAGGGGGGCCCCGGGGAGGGCGGCGAGGGGGCTGAGCCCAAGGATGGAGGAGAAGCCGCGGAGGAGGAGGAGAAGGAGGAGGAGGAGAAGCAGAAACAGCAGCAGCAGCAGGGAGGGGAGAGCCACGGAGACACAACCAAACCCGAGGAGCCCTCCGAGCCCACAGCGGAGCAGAAGGAGGAGTAGGAGCCGCTCGGGCTTCATCTTCATCCTCATCCTCACCGGGGACTCTCACGCCGCCCTCCGCCCCTCCCTGCCCGGCCCGGATCGCCACGGACTCGCCCGCACCGCCCCGGCCCCGCCAGCACCTCCCGCACTCCCCTCCCTCCTCCATCCCTCCCTCCTTCCCTCGCAGGTATTTCTGTCCCTCGGTCCTGGTAGGAAAAGCTGGTTTGGATTCCCACCGCCGCCACTTGGAGTAGTTTGACCTGAATTCCTTGGGGAAAAAAAAAAAAGGAAAAAAATGAAAAAAAAACCCAACAAACAATTGGGGAGGAAGATTCGTCCCGGCCAGCACTGGAGTTTACAGTTTGTAAAGAAGCCGGATCCCAAATCCCGCTCTGGATCTCTCCCCTCTCCTCCCGTTCCCCACTGACTGTTCAACGGGAATTCTTTTTTTTCATTTTAAAATTTTTCTTTTATTTTGAATTATTTTTTTTCTTCTTGATTTCTCAGTTGACATTCCTGGTTCTGATTTTTTTGTTGTTGTTTTTTTTTGTTTTGTTTTGGTTTTTTTGGGGTTTTTTTTTGTTCCGTGCTTTTTTTATAGATAAAAAAAAAAATCGATGGTTTTAAAAAAAAAGCTAATCTCGATTAGTTTTTTTTTTTTTTAATAATGTCTTTTATTGGCTTAAAACCATAAAGCTTGTAAGTCCGCCGTGTTTAATTCTGCTTTAAGGGATAACTTTTAGGGGTGTGGGGTGGAGAGAGAGAGAGGGGGGAACCCTTGCCAGCTGTAAAATGTGAAGCCGACGTCGTTTTGTTTTGTTTTGGTTTGGTTTTTTATTTTTTTTCCTCTGTAAATAATTTTTTTAATCGCCAAAAAAAACAAAGAAAACAAAAAAAAAACAACAACAACAAAAAAAACCCGCTCGATTTGCAATTTTCTAACTTGTAAAAAAAAAAAAGCGAAAAAAAAAGGAGAAAAGGAGAAAAAAAAACAGACAAAAAAATACACAAAAAAAACAAAAAAGCAGAACAAAAGCTGTAACATTTGAAAAGGAATAAATGGTGACCCCTTTCTGGGAGAGCTCGAGTCCTTCTTGTGCTGAACGGCGGGGATGGAGACGCCGGAGCCGCTCGTTTCCACCCGACAGCTGCTGCGTTTAATCAGCGTTAATTGACTCGCGGCAGATGCAGAGCCCCGGCCACAAAAGGACTTTCCCAGCCCCTCCTCGCCCTCCGCTGCTCTTTTCCTCCTCGTTCCTTATTTTTTTGGGAATTTTTCCGCGGTTTTCCTGGGATTTTGGAGAGCGGTTTCTTTGGATTTCAATGGGTTTTGTTTAAAAAAAAAGAAATGGGGATGGGTTTTTGCGGAGAGCGGGATTAGCTGGGTCCAGGCGGCACAAAAGGAGAGGGGTGGGATTTTCTGAACAAAGAGGGGGGAATGAGGTGGGAATGGGGGTTCTGTTCCTGCTCCTGGCGCCTGTGGGGGTTTGGGATGGAGTTTTGGGGGTTTTTCCCGAGGGGGAGGAAGGAGAGGAGTTGCTCCTGGGATTTGGGGTTGGGGTTGGGGTGGGTTTTTCCTGAGCTGAACCTTGGGAGGTGTTTCCTGCGGCTCCTCCATTTCACGGCCTCGCTGTCAATGCTCAGCCCGGCACCTGCTGCTGCTGGTTCGGCTGGAAACCCCAAAATGAACCCCAAAGAAACCCAAATACCCCAATGAACCCCAAAGAAACCCTGAATAAACCCAAAATACCCCAATGAACCCCAAAGAAACCCAAAATACCCCAATGAACCCCAAAGAAACCCCAATGAACCCCAAAATACCCCAATGAACCCCAAAATACCCCAATGAACCCCAAAATACCCCAATGAACCCCAAAGAAACCCTGAATAAACCCAAAATACCCCAAAGAAACCCAAAATACCCCAATGAACCCCAAAGAAACCCCGAATAAACCCAAAATACCCCAATGAACCCCAAATAAACCCAAAATACCCAAATGAACCCCAAAATGAACCCCCAAATAAACCCAAAATACCCCAGAAAAAAAACCCAAAATAAACCCCAAATAACTCCAACACCCCCCAAAATAAACCCCAAAAACCTTCCAAAACAAACCCAAAAAACTCCAAAATAAGCCCCAAAAACCCCGCAAAAAATAAACCCAAATAAATCCCAAGTAACCCCCAAAACCATCCCGAAATAAATCCCAAAAATGCCCAGAATAAACCCTTAAATAAATCCTGAAATAAACCCCATGAAACCCCAAATGACCCCCGAAAAACCCCATAAACCCCAAAAAACCCCCAAAATAAACCCCCAAAATAAACCCCATTAAACCTCAAACGACCCCCTAAAAAACCCCAAAATAAACCCTAAAAACCCCCAAAATAAACCCAAAAAAAACCCCTAAATAAATCCCCAAAAAACCTCCAAAATAAACCCCCAAAAAAAAACCCCAAAAATAAACCCCAAAATAAATCCCAAAAAGCCCCAAAATAAACCCCATTAAATCCCAAAAAACCCCCCAAAAACCCTCAAAATAAACCCTAAAAACCCCAAAAATAAACCCCAAAAATTCCGAAATAAACCCTAAAAAATTCCAAAATAAACCCCAAAAATAAACCCTAAAAAACCCCAAAAATAAACCCCTAAAACCCCAAAATAAACCCCTAAAACCCCAAAATAAACCCCAAAAACCCCAAACCCAACCCCAAACCATTGTTTTCCCAACATCCCAGGGCAAGGAGCATCCAGGCCTCGAGGTAGGTGGGAAATACCCCAAAAATTCCCCGTTTTTAGGGCAAAAAACCCCAAATCGAGGCTGTGCTTCCTAAAAGGATCCATTCCTTTGAGCAGAGGGGTGAAATATTTGGGGTTTTTAACCCATTTTGGGGGAAAAAAAGGGGGGATTTGGGAGCAGCTGCAGCCTGGCAGCCATTTTAGGAATCCTTGGAAAAAGGGGAAGGATGCTGGGAATCAAAAAAGGGGGAATTGGGTGGTGATTCCATTGAAATTCCAAGGGTTTTGTTGGAAAAGGGGAGGATTTGATGGTGAGGGGAGGATGGAGCCTCTGAGCCTGCAGAAATGTGGGGTTTTTGGACCCCAAAACCATCGAATTTGGGGTTTTTTGTGGTGGGGAATTCCCGTTGGAGCTGCTGGGAGTTCAATGGGATTTTTATCCTCTTGGATTCCGGATGAAATCATTGAAATGCAGCTCGAAGATGAATTAAATCTATTTGATTAATCAATTTTTGTTATTGCCAAAGCGCTCCAATCCGACCCCAAACCCAGACAGGAGCAGGGGTGAGAATTCAGAATTTGGGGAATAAAAAAAATCCTAAAAAATCCCCAAAAAATCCCCCAAAAATTCCCAAAAAATCCCCCAAAAAACCCCAAAAAATCCCAAAAAATCCCCAAAAAAATCCCCAAAAAACCCCCCAAAAATCCCAAAAAAAAACCCCCAAAAAACCCCCAAAAAATCCGCAAAAAACCCCCAAAGAAACCCCAAAAAATCCCACAAAAACCCCCCAAAAAATCCGAAAAAAACCCCAAAAAATCCCCAAAAAACCCCAAATCCATCAGTTTTTGGAGTTCCTTTTTTTTCCACACAGAAGGAAAATTTCAAGGTTTTTTTTAAAAATAAAATAAAATAAAAAAGAAAATAATGAAATCATTTATAAAGGAACTAATTCTTTACAACAGAGATTAAAAGGAGTTTATAAATGGAATTAAACCAAGATTCCTGACAAAAAATGGGAATTACTGCCTTGTTTTCCTTCTCAAATCCTAATTCCACCTCTAATATTTATTTTTTTGGGGGAGGGGAAGGGTTCCCATTAGATCCAGAAAGTCTGGAAATGAATTAAATTAAAACTGGAAATGAATTAAAAATGGAAAAGGAATTAAAAGCTGGAAAGGAATTGAACCTGAAAATCAATTTAAACCTAGAAATGAATTTAAGACAGAAAATGGATTAAATCTGGAAATGAATTTAAATCTGGAAATGAATTAAATGAAACCTGGAAGTGAATTTGAAACCTGGAAATCAATTTTAAACCTGGGAATGAATTAAATTAAACTTGGGAATGAATTAAATTAAATCTGGAAATGAATTAAACCTGAAAATGAATTTAAAACAGAAAATGAATTAAATCTGGAAATGAATTTTGAACCTGGAAATGAATTTTAAACCTGGAAATTAATTAAACCTGAAAATTAATGAAACCTGAAATTAAATTTAAAACAGGAAATGAATTGAACCTGGAAATGAATTAAAAACTGGAAGTGAATTTAAGCTTGGAAATGAATTAATCCTAAACATGAATTTAAAACAGAAAATAAATTTGAACCTGGAAATGAATTAAATTAAACCTGGAAATGAATTAAATTAAACCTGGAAATGAATTTAAACCTGGAAATGAATTTTAAACCTGGAAATGAATTAAATTAAACCTGGAAATGAATTTAAAACAGGAAATGAATTTAAACCTGGAAATTATTTTTTAAACCTGAGAATTCATTTTCTTTGAGCAAAACCCAAACCAACCCAGGCTCACACCAAGCATAGAAATGGAGAATTTTTTTATTACAAAGGTTCTGAAAATTCAAAATAAACGCATCTTTAAAAAACCACAATAGATTCTGCCCTCCCCTCCCTGCCCTCCCCCCTTCCCCAGACACAAATTCCACTGATTCCTCTTTTTATTTCACATAAAAACACTGAAAATCAGAGTGAAAACCTCACTCAAAACCCCCCCAAAAAAACCCCAAAATTACTAAAAATTCCACGGTGAGGGAGGGGGGGAAAAAGTGGGAGAGGAGGGGGGAAAAAAAAGGAGGAATTAAAAAAATAAACCCTTTGAAAAAAGAAGTTTTAGCAGCATTTCTTGGGAGTTGAAAAACCTCAGAGCTCTGGAATTTCCAGAGGGATCCACCTGAGAAAGGAGAGCAGGGAATTGAGTGGGAATTTTTAAAAAAAAAACTGAATTTTTTTAGCCCAAAAAGGGTTTTTTTTGCCCTGAAAAAATTCAAATTGAGCTGTAGAAAAGGAGAGGGGGAAGGGATTTTAAAGGGGGAGGGAGGTTTAAAAATGCTCAGAGCTCCATCTGCTGTTGAGGAGGGGGGAAAAAAAATCGGGATTTGCTGGGATTGGGAGGGAAATTCAATTGGGAAAGGGTTGGGATTGCAGTGGGGAAAAATAGGAAAAATTGGGGTTTTGATGGGAAAATTTTCAGCAGATTTTTTTGTGCTTGGGAGTTGAGGGTGGAAGGAGCAGAAAAAAAAAGCAAAGCCAAAGTTGAGGAATTCCCTAAAAACAAATTAAAAAAATTTAAAAATCCCATATTTGCACATCCAGATCTTGGAAAACTCAACCCCTCCCTCAAATCTTCATTTTAGATTTGCCAAGATTTAAAAAACCAAGAAAAATTTGATTTTTTAGGTCGGTTTTTAGCTGCTTCATCTCATTTTTTTCCCCCCAGAAATTAAAAAAGCCGCAGGGAGGAGCAAATTCAAGAACTGCACAATTTTGACCCTGAGAAGTGGCAGCAGCTCCAAGGTTTTTGTTGTTTTGTTGGGTTTTTTTTGTGGTGGAATTCGACTCAAGAGCACAAAAATCCCTCCCAGGTTTTGTTTGGGAGTTTTCTCATTTTAAAAAAAAATTAGAAAAAATTAAGAATGAATCAATTAATGGCCATTTTTCCCCACCTAAGCTGAAATCCTGATGCTACTTCTACTTCAATTCTTCTTTTCCAAGGTTATTTTAGAGGAGAAAGTGAAAAGGGGGGGGGGGAAAAGGGATTTTTTTTTGTATTTTTGTATTTTTTGGAGTTTTTTTTAAAGCCACACCAAGGAGAGGAAGTGGGAGGCAAAAAGAGTGGAAAAAAACTCCACCATTCTCCTGCCAGTGAATAATTTACAGTTCTCCAGTCATTTGTACAATTATATAGAAATATATACAGAAAACCATCTCTGAAATAGAAAATCCTGCAGGGGAGGGAGGAGGCTCTGGTCACACCCAGCCCAGCTGCAGCCTCTCAGGTGGATTTTGTCTCTTCTTTCACCCTGGGGAGGCAAAAAAAACAAGAAGGATTTGGTTGAAATCAAGAATTTAGGGTCATATTTAATAAAAAAAGCTTAAAAATGGTGTTTGTAGGGTGCGTTTTCAGCTATAATTGAATGTATTGTGGTTTTATTTTTCAGTTCCTCTCAATATCTTCAATTTTCAGTTAAAATTTATAATAAATTACTGGAGGAAAAGAAATTTTCAGCTAAAATTTAATGTATTGTTGAGGAGTGTTTTTATTTTTCAGTCCACTCAATATCTCTAATTTTCAGTTAAAATTTATAATGAATTGCTGGAGGGAAGAGAAGTATTTTTATTTTTCAGGTCTCTCAACACCTCTCATTTTCAGCTAAAATTCAATGTATTGCTGGAGGAAAGAGGAATATTTTTATTTTTCAGACCTCTCAACACCTTCAATTTTCAGCTAAAATTCAATGTATTGTTGAAGGTGTATTTTTATTTTTCAGACCTCTCAGTGTCTCTAATTTTCAGCTAAAATTTATAATAAATTGCTGGAGGGAAGAGGAGTATTTTTATTTTTCAGACTTCTCAATACATTCAATTTTCAGCTATAATTTAATGTATTATTGAAGGAGGAGAATTTTTATTTTTCAGCTCTCTCAATACCTCCAATTTTCAGCTAAAATTTATAATAAATTGTTGTAGGGGAGTATTTTTATTTTCCAGCCCTCTCAATATCTGTAAACTCCTTCCAGTGAGGAACCTGTGCCAAAGCCACCCAAAGTGCCACCCAAATTGTCACCTCAAACCCCCCCTGGGGACAGGACTTGAGCCAGGCTCACCCTTTGGGCTCTGCTGCTGGCGCTGCTGGTGCTGCTGCTGCTGCTTTTTCCTCCTTGGCTTTTTCCTCTTCTTTCTCCTCTGGAAAATTAAAAAATAATAAAATTCAAGACACAGAGAATTGCAGGAGAAAAGGAAGAATTGCAGGAGGAAAAGAAGAAGAATTGGAGGAGGGGAAGGAAGAATTGGAGGAGGGGAAGGAAGAATTGGAGGAGTAAAGGAAGAAGAATTGGAGGAGGGAAGGGAGAACTGCAGGAGGAAAGGAAGAACTGGAGGAGGGAAGGAAGAATTGCAGGATAAAGGGAGAATTGGAGGAGGGGAAGGAAGAACTGGAGGAGGGAAGGAGGAAGAATTGGAGGAGGAAAAGAAGAATTGCAGGAAGGGAAGGAAAGAATTGGAGGAGGGGAAGGAAGAACTGGAGGAGGAAAGGAAGAATTGGAGGAGGAAAGGTGGAAGAATTGCAGGATAAAGGAAGAACTGGAGGAGGGGAAGGAAGAATTGCAGGAAAAAAGGAAGAATTGCAGGAGGGAAGGAAGAAGAATTGGAGGAGGGGAAGGAAGAATTGGAGGAGGAAAGGAAGAATTGCAGGATAAAGGAAGAATTGCAGGAAGGGAAGGAAAGGATTGCAGGAGGGGAGGGAAGAATTGCAGTAGGAAAGGAAGAATTGGAGGAGGGAAGGGAGAATTGGAGGAGGAAAAGAAGAATTGCAGGATAAAGGAAGAACTGGAGGAGGGGAAGGAAGAACTGCAGGAGGGAAGGGAGAAGAACTGGAGGAGGAAAGGAAGAATTACAGGAGGGGAGGGAGAAGAATTGCAGGATAAAGGGAGAATTGGAGGAGGGGGAGGAAGAATTGCAGGAGGAAAGGGAGAACTGCAGGAAAAAGGAAGAATTGCAGGATAAAGGCAGAATTGCTCTCACCTTTCTTCTCCTCCTCCTCCTTCTCCTCCTCTGCTTTCACACGTTTGGCTTTCTTGAAGTTGGCCACGTTCTTGCGGCCGCCCTCGCCCTCGTCCTCGGAGTCGGAGAATTCCTCGTCACAGGAGATCCTCTTGTTGGAATTCCGGACTGGTTGGGACAAGAGCACAGCTCATTTTCCAACCAGGAGCTTCCCAGCTTTCATTCTCTCAGTGGAGCTCACATAAATCAGGATTAGGCCATGGGAAAAATGTTTTTTGGGAGCTGCTGGGTTTTGAACTCAGCCCTTCCCAAGTGTTCTCATCCCAAAATCCAGGATCCCATGGACAGCCTGGATTAGGCACAGGGGGATGTCTAGACCTGAGAGCGGGTTTAGAACCAGCCCACTGCCCAATCTGTCTGAAAGATTCCAAGCTGGATGTAAAGCTCTTTTCCCTGCTGGGATCACCCCCAGGATTCTGTCCCAGCAACTCTTGGGATCCTCCCGTTTAAAACCTGAGTTTTTCCCATTATGGGAATCACCTGAAGAGACCCTGCAGGGCTTTATCCTCCAAAAATCCCTCAGGGAGGTGGGGATGGATTCAAATTAGGTTCAAACCCTGGGGCAGAGCCTGAGGTGAAGCTCCAGCCCCTCCCCGGGGATTTTGGGGGATCCCAAAATCCAGGATCCCGTGGACAGCCTGGATTAGGCACAGGGGGATGTCTAGACCTGAGAGCAGGTTTAGAACCAGCCCACTGCCAAATCTCTGCCAGATCCCAAGCTGGATTTAAAGCTCTTTTCCCTGCTGGGATCACCCCCAGGATTCTGTCCCAGCAACTCTTGGGATCCTCCTGTTTAAAACCTGAGTTTTTCCCATTATGGGAATCACCTGAAGAGACCCTGCAGGGCTTTATCCTCCAAAAATCCCTCAGGGAGGTGGGGATGGATTCAAATTAGGTTCAAACCCTGGGGCAGAGCCTGAGGTGAAGCTCCAGCCCCTCCCCGGGGATTTTGGGGGATCCCAAAATCCAGGATCCCGTGGACAGCCTGGATTAGGCACAGGGGGATGTCTAGACCTGAGAGCAGGTTTAGAACCAGCCCACTGCCAAATCTCTGCCAGATCCCAAGCTGGATTTAAAGCTCTTTTCCCTGCTGGGATCACCCCCAGGATTCTGTCCCAGCAACTCTTGGGATCCTCCTGTTTAAAACCTGAGTTTTTCCCATTATGGGAATCACCTGAAGAGACCCTGCAGGGCTTTATCCTCCAAAAATCCCTCAGGGAGGTGGGGATGGATTCAAATTAGGTTCAAACCCTGGGGCAGAGCCTCAGGTGAAGCTCCAGCCCCATCCTGGGGATTTTGGGGGCTCCACAAAGCTCCATCCCAAGGGTTTGACCCTGGATGTCCCCACAAACCAAGGGGGGGTAAATCCCAGAAGCAGAACTGGATCCAAACCCTCCACCCTCCTCATGAAAACCTCACGGATCCTGCTCAGTAAAACTCAATTCCCAGCAGAATTCAACTCCCAGAATTCCCCCCGCTTACTGGAAATGCGCTTTTCGGGATCATCCTCCTCCTCATCCCCACTGTCCTCCTGCACAGCATCCTCAGGAATCGGCTGCATCTGCACCCCAGGGGCGTGAGGGAGCATCCTCAGGTTCTCAAAGAGCCGCTGCCTAGAGCCAGCCAGGGAAGGACACTTTGTCACCAGAGGCCACCCAAGGGCCACCAGCCCCGCCCGGGAAGGGTCGTTCCCCAAACCTCACTTGATTTTCTCCAGGTATTCGTTGGTGTTCTGGTTGGTCATGTTGGAGGGGCTGATGTGGAGCTTGAAGTCAGGCCCAAAGTACTCGAAGTAATCGTTGTATGGAAGTTCTGGTGGGGGGGGATTAATGGGAATTAACAGCTAATTATCAGCAGGAGCTGCTCCAGAACTTGGGGTATGGAGAAGGGATCCTCCAGAGGTAAGGAAAGCCCAACAGCACCACCTCCCTGAGCTCTCAGTGGGATATCACTGATCCCAAACCATGTTTTAGGGCTCCAGGGGGGAATTACCATAATCCAGAGGTAACCAAACCCCAGTAGAACCATTTCCCTGAGCTCTCAGTGGGATATCCCTGATCCCAAACCATGTTTTAGGAATTTCCATTGAGGATCTCAGTGTCCAGAGCCACAGCAGTCCCACAGCTCCAGACCCCATTCCTCAGCACCATTTCCCTGAGCTGCTCCTGGGATATCCCTGTCCCCAAATCCTGTTCCAGGGCTCCAGACGGGAATTACCATTGGGGTGTCCAGAGCCACAGCAGTCTCGTAGCTCCAGACCCCATTCCTTCAGCACCATCTCCCTGAGCTCTCAGTGGGACATCCCTGTCCCTCAGCCCTATTTCTGGGATATCACTGATCCTAAACCCTGTTCCAGGAGTTACCATTGGGGATCTCAGTGTCCAGAGCCACAGCAGTCCCATAGCTCCAGACCCCATTCCTCCAGCACCACCTCCCTGAGCTCTCAGTGGGATATCCCTGATCCTAAACCCTGTTTTAGGGCTCCAGAGGGGAATTACCATAATCCAGAGTAAAAAAACCCCAACAGCACCATTTCCCTGAGCTCTCAGTGGGATGTCACTGATCCTAAACCCTGTTTTAGGGCTCTGGGGGGGAATTACCATAATCCAGAGGTAACCAAACCCCTGCAGCACCATTTTCCTGAGCTCTCAGTGGGATAACCCTGTCCCTCAGCCCTATTTCTGGGATATCACTGATCCTAAACCCTGTTCCAGGAGTTACCATTGGGGATCTCAGTGTCCAGAGCCACAGCAGTCCCATAGCTCCAGACCCCATTCCTCCAGCACCACCTCCCTGAGCTCTCAGTGGGATGTCACTGTCCCCAAGTCCTGTTCCAGGGCTCCAGATGGGAATTACCATTGGGGATCTCAGTGTCCAGAGCCACAGCAGTCTCGTAGGTCCAGCACCGAGCCACGTTGCGGATCGTGTACCCCCCTCCTCCCAGCATCAGCATGGGCAGGTTGAAGCTCTTCACAAACTCCACGCACTTGGCATGGCCTGCAGTGGCACAGAGCAGCATGTGGATGGCACAAATCCCGATTTTTCCATGGAATTCCGTGCTGGGGGCAGCGCCAGCCCTTACCTTTGATGGTGAGGTTGAAGCAGCCCAGCCTGTCCCCGGACAGGGAATCGGAGCCGCAC
The DNA here is from genome assembly GCA_034509425.1 of Eopsaltria australis. Taxonomy (NCBI): domain Eukaryota; kingdom Metazoa; phylum Chordata; class Aves; order Passeriformes; family Petroicidae; genus Eopsaltria; species Eopsaltria australis. The sequence goes on from JAVTVJ010003439.1 coordinate 29,488, forward strand.
TGCAGCACCACGGCGCTGGGCTGGAACGTCTCCATCACTTTGGAGATCACCTGGACAACAAAAGCCTTGTCACCCCCTTGTCACTGATGCCTGAAGGATTTTTCTGCTTTTCTCCTGAACCCTTCTCACACTGTTCCCTGTATTCACAGGTATCAGCATGCACACTTGGGATGCTTTAGGTGAGAGCTCAGCCCGGTTCCATGGTGTTTATAGGGCCGGGAGACCAAACACCCCTGGAACCACGGAGAGTTAGAGACCAAACACCCCTGAAATTACTGTTGCCTTTTCCCCCAGCCTGGAAAAGCAACTCGAGATCATTTTAGCAAGGAGGGGATATAAAAGGGGATCTTTATTTGGAAGGTCTTCAGGAGCAGTTATGGAAAGGTGTCCATAAAAGCCCAGCCCCTCCAGGGGTGAGGACATATTTGTAGCTTTTAGGAAATTAGCAGAATTGATTAAAAGCACCAATTAGGAGGGCAAGTGATGATTCAATTCCCCCCCAGGTCCAGCCCCTTCTCTGGAGCCCCTCTCAGCACTGGCTGGGCTTTGTTGATGAAAATGAACCTCAGAGTTGTTGTGGGCCTTGGATCCCAGGATGAACCAAGACAGGACAGGGCCTTGCACCCCCAGGGCTTGGAGCTCTGGGATTTGTTTTGTCTTTCTGCTTAGGGAAAGGCCATGGAAAAGCACTGGAAAAAACAGCTATGAATACAATAGGAACAGAGCTACAAATACATGTGCAAAGAGTGCAGAGAACATGGAAAAAAGGCAGAAACCAAACGGCATCAACACGGAGAGTTAGAGAGCAAACACTCTGTTTGCGTGGGCCCTCGAGGTCTCCCAGTAGGACAGATTCTGTAAACTGGAAGTGAGCCCAGCCCAGCCCCTTCCTGGGCCCTCCTGGTAGATCTGCTAATGAGTAGAGTCTTTAATTGTACCCTCGACTGGGGGGACGGGGCTTTGGCGCCGCGTTCTACCTGGACGGCAGAAGCCATGGAATGGGATCCTATTAAAATCCCGAGGGAAACGACCCCAACCCTCTGACCGTGTGTGAGCCTTGATTTCCTAACACCAGGACAAGGCACCATCACCCAGGCCACTGTCACAGCAAGCTCAGTGACAGCCAGGCACTGCAGCCACTGGAACACTGCGGGCTCTCACAGAGAGCGGCGCCCGCACAGCCCCGCCATTGCTCGGGGCCAACGCAGCCCTCGGTCAATCCCATCACCAAAAAAACCCCCATAAAATCCCCCAAAGAGGACAAAAAAGGGATCACAAGAGGATCCCTGAGCAGAGGGATGTGCACTCACAGGTTTGAAAATGGCCTCGTAGGACTCGTCGTCGATGCCGTCCCGCAGCGGGTAATTGACGGCGTAGTATTTGCCTTTGCCTGCCCCGATGTCCTGTGGGGTCAGAGGGGACAGCAGAGCTCACCAAAAACCCCAAATCCTGCCCCAAACTGGGAGAGGAAGTTTGGGTTCCAGTGTAATCCATGTATTTAATAATGACAGTGTAGTATTTCCCCTTTGCCTGCCCCGATTTCCTGTGGGGTCAGAGAACTCACCTAAAACCCCAAATCCTGCCCCAAATTGGGAGAGGAAGCTTGGGTTCCTTTGTAATCCATGTATTTAATAATGACAGTTTAATTTTGCCCCTTTGCCTGCCCACATGTCCTGTGGGGTCAGAGAACTCACCTAAAACCCCAAATCCTGCCCCAAACTGGGAGAGGAAGCTTGGATTTCAGTGTAATCCAAATATTTAATAATGATGGTGTAACATTTCCCCTTTGCCTGCCCCAATGTCCTGTAGGGTCACAGAGGACACCAGAGCTCACCAAAAACCCCAAATCCTGCCTCAAACTGGGAGAAGAAGCTTGGGTTCCTTTGTAATCCATGTATTTAATAATGACAGTGTAATATTTCCCCTTTGCCTGCCCCATGTCCTGTGGGGTCAGAGAGGGCACCAGAGTTCACCAAAAACCCCAAATCCTGCCCCAAACTGGGAGTGGAAGTTTGGGTTTCAGTGCAATCCATGTATTTAATAATATTTACTAATATTTAATAATATTGCTGTTGTTAAATGTTAATGATCTGTTGCTCAGTGGCCGGAGCAGCCCCTGAATGTGTTCAGTTCAGTGAATTCTGCTTTAAAATGAAAGAATTCTGTAAATAAAGCAATCCTGTAAAAATCCCATTTAAAAAAATCACAATTCCTGTAAAAATCCCATTAAAAAAAATCACAATTCCTGTAAAAATCTCATTAAAAAATGATCCCAATTCTTGTAAAAATTCCATTAAAAAATAATCATAATTCCTGTGAAAATCCCATTAAAAAATAATCGTAATTCCTGAAAAATCCCATCAGAAACCTCACAATTCCTGTAAAAATCCCATCCAAAAACCTCACAATTCCTGTAAAAATCTCATTAAAAATATCACAATTCCTGTAAAAATCTCATTACAAACCCCACAATTCCTGTAAAAATCTCATTAAAAATAATAATCACAATTCCTGTAAAAATCCCATTAAAAAACTCCACAATTCCTGTAAAAGTCCCATTAAAAAAATGACAATTCCTGTAAAAATCCCATCAAAAAACCCCACAATTCCTGTAAAAATCTCATTAAAAAGATAATCACAATTCCTGTAAAAATCCCATTAAAACCCCCCCCAATTCCTGTAAAAATCCCATAAAAAATTGACAATTCCTGTAAAAATTCCCATTTTAAAAATCACAATTCCTGTAAAAATTCCCATTTAAAAATTACAATTCCTGTGGAAATCCCATTTTAAAAATCACAATTCCTGTAAAAATCCCATTAAAAAAAAAATCCCAACTTCACTAAAAATCCCATTAAAATCAGTCAAGAACCTTTCACCCCAGGGAAGTGAAGCCCTGGCACTGCCAGGAGCCCCAAGGTGACACCTGGGGTGACACAGGACTGAGTCACAGCAGGAAATGCCACTAAAAATCCACTCCCTCTGAGAGCTTCACCCAGGAGTTTGTGTCACCAAATCTGCATCTTCAAAGTGACCAAAATGTCATTTTTGAGTCTTTTTTGTGAGTAAAACCCCACCAAAAACCTGCTGAGAGAAAAAAAATTTGGGTTTAATAAATGCTCAAAAACCTCCTCCCATCCTTCAGAAATTGGGTGTTATTGAACAGGGCCAGACAGGAAAAGCTGGGAAAAAAAATCAGATTTCTTGGGAATTTTGTGGTTCTCACCCTCAGGTCCCCAGTTCCTGGGAAATATTCTCCATATTTGTGGAAGGACACGGTCATGACTCGATCTGTGGTGTAAAAAGCTTCCTCCACCCCGTCCCCGTGGTGGATGTCGATGTCGATGTACAGAACTCGCTGGTGGTACCTGGGAGAAAATCAGAACATTGCAGGAATTCCAAGGAAAAATGTGGGGTTCCACTGTGTGTGTGTTCTGGAAAAGCAGCCTGGAAGGGCCAGAGGTGCCCAGGAAGCACATCCAGGGCACCAGGGATGGGCATGGGAAAGAGGAGCATGGCTTTGTGGCCTCCTGCACCCATGGTGTGAGAGGATTGTAGGGTGTGACCTTCTAGGGGATTGTTTATCTTTGCTGTTTATGGGATGGCACAGCCTGGGGGTGGGGTGGGATCAAGGGAATTTTCACTGCACAGTAGGGGCAGTGGCCATGGGGCAGTGGCCATGGGGCAGTGGCCATGGGGCAGTGGCCATGAGGCAGTGACCATAGGGCAGTGGCCATGGGGCAGTGGCCATGGGGCAGTGGCCATGGGGCAGTGACCATGGGGCAGTGGCCATAGGGCAGTGGCCATGGGGCAGTGGCCATAGGGCAGTGGCCATAGGGGCAGTGGCCATGGGGCAGTAGCCATGGGGCAGTGAGCATAGGGCAGTGGCCATGGGGCAGTGGCCATGGGGCAGGCCATAGGGAGTGGCCATAGGGCAGTGGCCATAGGGGCAGTGCCATGGGCAGTAGCCATGGGGCAGTGGCCATGGGGCAGTGGCCATGGGGCAAGTGGCCATGGGGCAGTGGCCATAGGGCAGTGGCCATGGGGCAGTGGCCATGGGGCAGTGGCCATGGGGCAGTGGCCATAGGGCAGTGGCCATGGGGCAGTGGCCATGGGGCAGTGGCCATAGGGGCAGTGACCATAGGGCAGTGGCCATGGGGCAGTGGCCATGGGGCAGTGGCCATGGGGCAGTGGCCATGGCAGTGACCATAGGGCAGTGGCCATGGGGCAGTGGCCATGGGGCAGTGACCATTCTGGCCAGGATTTACAGGAGGAGCTGCAGGGAAGGGGCAGCAGTGGGACAGGAAATAAGGGGATTTTTGCCGCTGAGTTTTTGGGTCAGATTCAGGCAAAAAAGTGAATTTTTATGCCCAGTGAGGTTTTCCCTCAAGCCAGAAGCTGTGGGGGGAAGCAGCAAAAATGTAACAGTGTTTTGATTTTTATTCCCTGTAAATGAGGCCTAAAAATGAACTCCACTGGGAGGAAAAAAATAGGGAATAAAATCAAAGTATTGGGGAAAAAAATAGGGAATAAAATCAAAATATTGGAGAGAAAAAAAGGAAAAAAATCAAAATACTGGGGAAAAAAATAGGGGAAAAAATCAAAATATTGGAGAAAAAAATAGGGAATAAAATCAAAATATTGGGGAAAAAATTGGGAAAAAAATCAAAATATTGGAGAAAAATAGGGAATAAAATCAAAATACTGGAGAAAAAATAGGGAAAAAATCAAAATATTGGGGAAAAAATCAAAATATTGGAGAAAAAAATAGGGAAAAAAATCAAAATATTGGGGAAAAAAATAGGGAAAAAAAATCAAAATCTTGGATAAAAAAATAGAGGAAAAAATCAAAATATTGGATTAAAAAATAGGGAAAAAAATCAAAATATTGGAGAAAAAAATAGGGAAAAAAATCAAAATATTGGGGAAAAAAATGAAAATACTGGGGAAAAAATAGGGAAAAAAATCAAAATATTGGGGGAAAAAATAGGGAAAAAAACCCAAAATCTTAGATAAAAAAATAGAGGAAAAAAATCAAAATATTGGATTAAAAAATAGGGAAAAAAATCAAAATATTGGAGAAAAAATAGGGAAAAAAATCAAAATACTGGGCAAAAAGCAGTGAGGGAGAGGGGTGGGTGGTGCTGCCCATACTTGAGGAGCTCCAGGATGGCCAGGACGATGTCGTTGACGTAGCAGAATCCAGAAGCTTCCGATTTCTTGGCGTGGTGGAGCCCCCCTGCCCAGTTGACAGCGATGTCTGTCTGCTGCTTGTTGAGCTTCACAGCACTGGCTGTGAAGGGAATCACAGAAAATGTGAAACTGGAGGGGAAGAACGTGGGGCAGAGGGTGAAGGGAAGGTTCAGTCCCTTCCCAGGGGGGTTTTGGGGGGTTCAGGAAGCTCCAGGGTGAGGGTTTGGCTCTGGATGTGGCCTTAAATTGAGGGAAAATGGGAAGAGATTTTGATCTTTTCCCAGTTTTGTCTCAGAGTAGAAAAATCATCACAAATCGAGGGAAAATTGGAAATAATTCTCACCTTATCCCAACTTCCCTCAGAGCAGAAAAATCCCCACAAACTGAGGGAAAATGGGAAACATTTATCCCTTCCCAATTTGCCTCAGAGTAGAAAAATCCCCACAAATTGAGGGAAAATGGGAAATAATTCTCATCCCACTTTTGTCTCAGAGCAGAAAAATCCCCACAAATTTGGGAAATAATTCTCACCTTATCCCAACTTCCCTCAGAGCAGAAAAATCCCCTCAAATCGAGGGAAAATGGGAAATAATTCTCATCCCACTTTTGTCTCAGAGTAGAAAATTCCCCACAAATTGAGGGAAAATAGGAAATAATTCTCACCTTATCCCAATTTCCCTCAGAGCAGAAAAATCCCCACAAATTGAGGGAAAAGGGAAATAATTTTCATCTTTTCCTATTTTTGTCTCAGAGCAGAAAAATCCCCACAAACTGAGGGAAAATGGGAAACATTTATCCAATCCCAATTTGCCTCAGAGCAGAAAAATCCCCACAAACTGAGGGAAAATAGGAAATAATTCTCATCCCATTTTTCCCTCAAAGCAGAAAAATCCCCAAAAACCAAGGGAAAATGGGAAATAATTCTCATCCCTTCCCACTTTTCCCCCAGAGCAGAAAAATCCCCACAAACTGAAGCTGGGCTCACACTGAAGATTTCTCAGAACCCTAAAAAAATCCAGTTTTTATCTGAGATTTCTTCAGAAAATGCATCCAGCCAAAGGAAATTCTCCTCCCCCAGCCCCTCCCATCGACTTTCTGCCCTCTCTGGAATCTCCCAGGATCCCAACAAATCCCGGATTCAGTGGAATTCCGCAGCCCTGGCAGCAGGGAGAGCACAGAAAAAGCTTCAAAAAGCTGCTGCACTCAGGGCTGGGGGAGCTGCTGGGACAGGAAACACAAACTGGAGGTGTGTGAGCCACAGAGTTCTCACTCAGGCTGTGAATTGTGAGAAAAATTAAAAATATTTCAATGTTCCAGCTCTCAAAGCTTTCAGTTTCTGCTCTGCCTCGTGCTCAGAGTTGGTGGTTTTTTTGTTCAGAACAGCAAAGTCACCCTGGTTTTTTCCTTTCCTGGTTGTGTCTGCTCAGAGCAGGATTTTTGTGATTTTTATTTGAATTTTAAGCTCATATTGGTGGTGGTTTTTTTTTTAATTAAAGCTTGCTGCTGTGGTTTTGTTGGAAGTTGATCACTGGTGATGTCACAGAGCCACTCACAGCTTCAGTTAGTGACCCAAATGAGTGATTAACAAATGGAGGAGGGATTTAAAAACGGGGAAAGGATTGAATTGGGGGGATTCTGATTGAATGATTGAATCAAAAATAGGTTCAGAGAGACAGAACTCCATAAATAAGAATTAAAAACACCCAGGATTTGTGATCTTACCCACAGAGCCTCCAGCAGAGAGCTGACAGAACTCAAAGAGCCCATCAAACACAGGGCAGTCCTCGCCAACATTAACTGGAAAAGGAAGAGGAAAAAACATTCATTAACAGAAGATAAAAGATAAAATCATTAACAGAAGCAGAGATAAAATCCAAATCTCACAGCATCCTCTGGATCTGAGGAAGGAAAGAGGCCAAAAAGTGTCAAAAAACCAAAATGTTGTTGATTAAATGAGGATATAAAAATGTGTGGCTCACACTTTGCACACTGCTTTAACTTCAAATCTCATTTTTGGGTTCTCAGCACAAGTGGAGTTTTGGCCTCAATCAATTTTGTTGTTGTAATTAATTCAGCTATTAAAAATTAATCATGAGAAGGAATTAAACTCCCAGGTTCTTCTGGGTTACTCTGCCCGTGTGAAAAATGGAATTAGAGGCTGTTCATTCCCTTTCCAGCAGGTTTGGTTGGAATAAATCAGAGAAATGCTTCATTTTTAATCCCAGAAAAATCAGAAGTAAAATCAGGAGAGTGACAAGTGATAGAAGTTTATCCTGAATTTCTGGAGCTGGGAATTCAGACAAGAAAAACCCAAAATACAGCAAAGGATAAAGGATTTCCTTCAGCTCCTTTAGGTTGGGAGAATGACCTGTTCTTATCAAATAAATGTTTTATTTTAAATCCCAGAAAAATCAGAAATAAAATCAGGAGAATGACACCTGATAGAAGTTTATCCCAGATTTCTGGAGCTGGGAATTAAGACAACAAGAAAAACCCAAAATACAATCAGATTTCCTTCAGCTCCTTTAGCTTGGGAGAGCAACTTATTTTTTATAAAATAAAAACTTTATTTTAAATCCCAGAAAAATCAGAAGTAAAATCAGGAGAGTGACACCTGATGGAAGTTTATCCTGAATTTCTGGAGCTGGGAATTCAGACAAAAAAAAACCCAAAATACAATCAGGTCAAAACATTTCCTTCAGCTCCTTTAGTCTGGGAGAATGATCTGTTTTCATAAAATAAATGCTTTATTTTAAAAAACAGAAAAATCAGAAGTAAAATCAAGAAAATGACACCTGATAGAAGTTTATCCCAGATTTCTGGAGCTGGGAATTCAGGCAACAAAAAAACCCCAAAATACAATCAGGTCAAAACATTTCCTTCAGCTCCTTTAGCCTGGGAGAGCAACCTGTTCTTATCAAATAAATGCTTTATTTTAAATCCCAGAGAAATCAGAAATAAAATCAGGAGAATGAGAACTGATAGAAGTTTATCCCAGATTTCTGGAGCTGGGAATTAAGACAACAAGAAAAACCCAAAATACAATCAGATTTCCTTCAGCTCCTTTAGCTTGGGAGAGCAACTTATTTTTATCAAATAAATGCTTTATTTTAAATCCCAGAAAAATCAGAAGTAACATCAGGAGAGTGACAAGTGACGGAAGTTCATCCCGAATTTCTGGAGCTGGGCTGGGATTCCCAGATCCCAAATTTTAGGCTCAGCTTTACTCACATCTCTGCATCTGCTTGCTGTACTCAGACATGTTGTCAGGGCGGATGGACCTCAGGAATTTGATGTAATCATCACTGTGGTACTTGGTCATCTCCTCTGCGTTGGCCTTGTGGGGACGCTGCGAAACACAGCAAGGCTTGGCGCTGGAATTCATTCCCATCCCTAATTCCCATCTCCAATCTCAGCTTTACCCCCAGGGATTGTAAAAGTATCAAAGTAGTAGTGTTAAATAAAGGAAGTTTAATTTGGAAGGTAAGAATGGCACTGTTGGTAAATGGACGTGGGAATAAATTGAATTTTAAGGAATTTTTCAGGCTCCAAAGGCTGGAAAAGGCTCTGGAAAAGGCTCTGCCTGAAGCACAGAACCCCACACTCAGAAACACAGAAACACAAAAGCACAATTGGCTGGGGTTTATCCCTTTTCCTCTCAGATGTCTGTCTGCTGCTTGTTGAGCTTCACAGCACTGGCTGTGAAGGGAATCACAGAAAATGTGAAACAGGAGGGGAAGAACGTGGGGCAGAGGGTGAAGGGAAGGTTCAGTCCCTTCCCAGGGGGGTTTTGGGGTTTATGAAGCTCCAGGGTGAGGGTTTGGCTCTGGATGTGGCCTTAAATTGAGGGAAAATGGGAAGAGATTTTTATCTTTTCCCAGTTTTGTCTCAGAGTAGAAAAATCACCACAATCTAAGGGAAAATGGGAAATAATTCTCACCTTATCCCAACTTCCCTCAGAGCAGAGAAATCCCCACAAATTGAAGGAAAAGGGAAATAATTCTCACCTTATCCCACTTTTACCTCAGAGCAGAAAAATCACCACAATCCAAGGGAAAATGGGAAATAATTCTCATCCCACTTTTGTCTCAAAGCAGAAAAATCCCCACAAATTTGGGAAATAATTCTCACCTTATCCCAACTTCCCTCAGAGCAGAAAAATCCCCACAAACTGAGGGAAAATGGGAAATAATTATCATCTTTTCCCGGTTTTTGTCTCAGAGTAGACAAAATTAAAATTAATTAATCTCAGAGTAGACAAAATTAAAGGCTGAAACACAGAGTGTGGCACTCACATAGATCTCCATCTTCCTGTAGAGCCCGTAGTTGAGCAGCAGGTTGTGGGTCATGCGGATCCTGTGGGGTTTCATGGGGTGTCCTTGGCCATAATAATAATTCCCAACATCCCCTGGAAGCAGAGAAGGGATCTGTCAGCAATTCCTGCAGAGGCAGCAGCTCCTCTGGGATTGGTTTCTCCTCTTTCCCATCTTCCTGGCACAGGGAAATGCGTGGATTTGGGGAAGTTCTTCCTCAAACGAGACAGAAGTTTGGGAGTTCAGGGAAGGGGAGGCAGAATTTGGGATGGGGAAGGTGGCCCTGCACTTGGAATTGGATCATTGGTGCTGGATCATCTTCCAACCCAAACCACTCCAGGATTCTGCCAGTCCAGAGGAAGGATCTCCAAGATTTTGGGGCCGCAGGCTGAGTGCCAGGAATCTCTCCCGGGTTTCAGGGAGCAGAATCCAGAGTTAATCCCAGCTCAGACAGTGACTCAGCCCAGGAACACCCGGCCTGTGCCTCACTTTCCTCCTGTTTACCCAGGAGAAACAGGATCCAGGGAGCTCTGAACTCAGCAAACAGCTCTGCTTTCCCACCTTCATGGGCCTTTCCACCCCTTTGGTATTCCTTAAAATCTTCCAGAGCATTCCCAGGCACCTCCAAGGAATTATCCCATGGGACCAGGAGAACAAAATCACCTCCCCACGTGGATTTTCTCCTCCAAACTGAGCTCACACTTCCCTGACTGTAATTTTTATTCCTCCACCTTTCCCTTGAGGATTCATTTCCCTGAAATTTCCAAGGATTTCCCCTTCAGATCCCTGCCTGATTTGGCTGCAGGGAGCAGGAATTTTCCTGGAAAACCAGAGCAAGTTGTTCCCAGATCCCTTTGGGGAGAAAGATCCAATCCCATAGGAATTATCCCATGGGACCAGGAGAACAAAATCCACGTGGATTTTCTGCTCCAAACTCAGCTCACACTTCACTAATTGGGTTTTTTTTCCACCTCCTTTCCCTTGGGGACTCATTTCCCTGAAATTTCCAGGGATTTCCCCTTCAGATTCCTGCCTGATTTGGCTGCAGGGAGCAGGAATTTTCCTGGGAAACCAGAGCAAGTTATTCCCAGATCCCTTTGGGAAACAGATCCAATCCCATAGGAATTATCCCATGGGATTAGGAGAACAAAATCACCTCCCCACATGGATTTTCTGCTCCAAACTGAGCTCACACTTCCCTGACTGAAGTTTTTATTCCTCTTCCTTTCCCTTGGGGATTCATTTCCCTAAAATTTCCAAGGATTTCCCCTTCAGATCCCTGCCTGATTTGGCTGCAGGGAGCAGGAATTTTCCTGGAAAACCAGAGCAAGTTGTTCCCAGATCCCTTTGGGGAGAAAGATCCAATCCCATGGGAATTATCCCATGGGACCAGGAGAACAAAATCCACGTGGATTTTCTGCTCCAAACTCAGCTCACACTTCACTAATTGGGTTTTTTTCACCTCCTTTCCCTTGGGGACTCATTTCCCTGAAATTTCCAAGGATTTCCCCTTCAGATCCCTGCCTGATTTGGCTGCAGGGAGCAGGAATTTTCCTGGGAAACCAGAGCAAGTTATTCCCAGATCCCTTTGGAAAGGAGGAGATCCAATCCCATGGGAATTATCCCATGGAACCAGGAGAAGAAAATCACCTCCCCACGTGGATTTTCTGCTCCAAACTGAGCTCACACTTCCCTGACTGTAATTTTTATTCCTCCACCTTTCCCTTGGGGACTCATTTCCCTTAAATTTCCAAGGATTTCCCCTTCAGATCCCTGCCTGATTTGGCTGCAGGAAACAGGAATCTCCCCCAAGCCTCATTTTCCTGGGAAAGCAGAGCAAGTTGTTCCCAGATCTGTCTGGGAAGCAGGAGATCCAATCCGGTCTGGCCGGTGACTCAGCGCCAGAATTAATATTTCATCAGCTCTCTCCACATTCTGCAGGAGCAGTTTTTCCTCCTCTGGACACGGATCTATTTTCAGGCAGGAAAAGGGGATGCCAGAGGTGCAAATCCCACAGTTCTGCTGCTGGAATTCCCCTGTCACTAAAACTCTGGGGGGTTCTTTCAGTAAAAATCCACAACATTTTGAATTATTCTTAATAAAATACATTTTTTCCACTGAAAATAACTCTGTTTTATGAAATTTTGGGAATCCACACTGATATTTTACTGGGATATTTTTCCCAGTAAAATCCACCCCCAAAACCATTTTGAAATCAAATTCTGGGGAACCAAATCAACTTGGAAGAGATGTCTGGGGCTCTGCAGGAGCAGTTTTTCCTCCTCTGGACACAGATCTATTTCCAGGCAGGAAAAGGAGATGCCAGAGGTGCAAATCCCACAGTTCTGCTGCTGGAATTCCCCTGTCACTAAAACTCTGGGGGGTTCTGACAGTAAAAATTCAGAACATTGAGTTATTCTTAATAAAATACTTTTTTTTCCACTGAAAATAATTCAATTTTCTGATATTTTGGAAATTCATGCTGATATTTTACTGGGATATTTTCAGGCAGTAAAATACCCCCCCAAAACCATTTTGAAATCCAATTTTGGGGAACTAAATCAACTTGGAAGAGATGTCTGGGGCTCTGCAGGAGCAGTTTTTCCTCCTCTGGACACAGATCTATTTTCAGGCAGGAAAAGGAGATGCCAGAGGTGCAAATCCCACAGTTCTGCTGCTGGAATTTCCCTGTCAGTAAGACTCTGGGGGGTTCTTTCAGTAAAATTTCAGAACATTGAGTTATTTTTAATTAAATACGTTATTTTTCCACAGAAAATAATTCTGTTTTCTGAAATTTTGGGAATCCACACTGATATTTTACTGGGATATTTTCCCAGTAAAATCCACCCTCAAAACCATTTTGAAATCCAATTTTGGGGAACTAAATCAACTTGGAAGAGATGGTTGAGGCTCTGCCTTACAAAACACCAGCACAGAAGTCGGTGAAGGTTTAAAAAACCCCCCCTGAGCTGTGCAGGGAACGGGGCTGAGCTCCTGCTCCCTGTGCTTCCTGTGGATTCCCTGGATGAGCTCAGCTGCTCCTGGATGTCAGAGCAGATTAAGGAGTGAGAAATCCCTTCAAGAGACAGCTTGGAGTGGAAAAGTTCCACCCCAAACCTTTCCAAATCCCATAAAGGACCCTTTGGATCCCATCTCAGGGAATTCTCACACCGGGTCGGGCTGTTCCAATCTCCCAGCGTGGAAAATAAAAGGCCTAAATAAAGAAATTATTTCTTTCCTCACATTGAAAGCAGATTTTTCACCCCCTCAGCTGTGGATGTTTGAGAGCTGCTCAGAAAAAAGAACAAAAAAATAAAGCACAAAAACCTCACCCAAATCTGTGATTTCAAACAGAACAACTGATTATTTAATATTTAAGATGTAATTAAGTGCCTTTAAAAATTATAACCCAGCAGGGCTGAACACCTGGCATTTGAGGGAGAAACTTCATGGTTTTAGAGGGAAAAAATGTCACTTTTTAGAGGAAAAAATTCCATGTTTTTAGAGGGAAAAATGTCACTTTTTAGAGGAAAAAACTTCATGTTTTTAGAGGGAAAAACTTCATGTTTTTAGAGGAAAAGATGTCACTTTTTAGAGGAAAAAACTTCATAGTTTTAGAGGGAAAATCTTCATGTTTTTAGAGGAAAAAAATGTCACTTTTTAGAGGAAAAACTTCATGGTTTTAGAGGGAAAAATGTGACTTTTTAGTGGAAAAAACTTCATGTTTTTAGAGGGAAAATCTTCATGTTTTTAGAGGAAAAAAATGTCACTTTTTAGAGGAAAAAATCCCATATTTTTGGAGGAAAAAATGTCACTTTTTAGAGGAAAAAATTCCATGTTTTTAGAGGAAAAGATGTCACTTTTTAGAGGAAAAAATTCCGTGTTTTTAGAGGAAAAAAATGTCACTTTTTAGAGGAAAAAATTCCATGTTTTTAGAGGAAAAAATGTCACTTTTTAGAGGAAAAAACTTCATGGTTTTAGAGGGAAAAACGTGACTTTTTAGAGGAAAAACTTCATGGTTTTAGAGGAAAAACCTTCATGTTTTTAGAGGAAAAAAATGTCACTTTTTAGAGGAAAAAATTCCATATTTTTAGAGGGAAAAATGTGACTTTTTAGAGGAAAAAACTTCATGTTTTTAGACAAAAAAACTTCATGTTTTTAGAGGAAAAAATGTCACTCTTTAGAGGAAAAAATTCCATGTTTTTAGAGGAAAAAATTCCATGTTTTTAGAGGGAAAAATGTGACTTTTTAGAGGGAAAAATGTGACTTTTTAGAGGAAAAAATTCCATGTTTTTAGAGGGAAAAATGTGACTTTTTAGAGGAAAAAACTTCATGTTTTTAGAGGAAAAGATGTCACTTTTTAGAGGAAAAAAAATGTCACTTTTTAGAGGAAAAAATTCCATGTTTTTAGAGGAAAAAATGTCACTTTTTAGAGGACAAAAAAAGCCCTCAGCCTCCTGCACAGGGCACATCCTTTGAGAGGAAAAAAAAACCAGCAAAACCAAATTTTTATTTGATTTCAGGCTCAAACCAGCGATGGAACAGAGGATTGCCCAACCCAGGGTGAGCACAGAGCCCAGGAAAAACGAGCCAGGGCACCAACCCAGCCCTCAAAGGGACAGGGAGAGGGGCAGGACTGGGATTTCTCCCACTGGGAAGGATTTGGGCACTCTGGGATGGCGACCAAAAGGAGCCACAATCCCAACTGCAGAGCCACAAGTGAAGGATGCTCCCTGGAACAGCAACTCTGCCTCCCTGAGCCTTTTTTTTGTTCCCTCCTGACACCAAAACGCTCTCCCAGGAGTGATTCTTCCTCCTCAGAGCCCTCAGCAAACCCCAAAATGCTCCTCCCAGCATTTCCAGCCCGGTTTCATGCTCCTTTCTCCATCCCAAACCCTTCCCAATCTCCCAAATTCCCGGATTTCCACACGTTCCCCATCCCATTCTCACCTTCTCCCACTCCTCTCCAGTGCTCCCCATATCCCTGCCGTGTCCCCCACACCCTTCCACGCCTCTCAACCCCACTAAAAACCCCACAAAATCCTCGATCCCCGTGCCCTCATCCATCAGTGCCCCCAAAATCCATCCCTGCACCCCCAAACCTTTAAAATCCCCTCAGAGCAGCCCCCACCTATGGATCCTCCAATTCCCTGTTACCAACCCCTCATTCCCACCCCAATTCCCCCTCAGTGTCCCCGATCCCCCCTCAATGTCCCCATTACCCCCTCAATGTCCCCGATCTCCCCTCAGTGTCCCCATCTCCCCCTCAGTGTCCCCATTACCCCCTCAGTGTCCCCATCTCCCCCTCAATGTCCCCATTTTCCCTCAACGTCCCCGATCTCCCCTCAATGTCCCACCCCATTACCCCCCCTCAATGTCCCCATTTTTCCCCCTCAGTGTCCCCGATCCCCTCAATGTCCCCATTACCCCCCTCAATGTCCCCATTTCCCCCTCAGTGTCCCCGATCTCCCCCTCAATGTCCCCAATTCCCCCCTCAGCGTCCCCATCTCCCCTCAATGTCTCCATTTTCCCCTCAGGTCCCCGATCCCCCCTCAGTATCCCATTTCCCCTCAATGTCTCCATTTTCCCCTCAGTGTCCCCGATCTCCCCTCAATGTCTCCATTACCCCCTCAATGTCCCCATTTCCCCCTCAATGTCCCCGATCTCCCCTCACTTTCCCCCTCAATGTCCCCATTTCCCCCTCAATGTCCCCGATCTCCCCTCACTTTCCCCCTCAATGTCCCCATTTCCCCCTCAGCGTCCTAATCTCTCCCTCAGTGACCCCGATCCCCCCCCAGTGACCCCGATCTCCCCTCAGTGACCCCCACTTCCCTCACAAACAACCCCGCACACCCTCCCGGTGCCCTCCCAGTGCCCTCCCAGTGCCCCCTCACCCCCAGTAATCTCCATC
>JAVTVJ010003440.1:0-59531 GCA_034509425.1 Eopsaltria australis
GGGCTTCTATTTTTTTTTTTTTTTTTTTTTTTTTTTTTTTTTTTTTTTTTTTTTTTAAGAAAAGTTGCATTTAGTGCCATAGACCACATTCCTAAGTGTCCCAGAGAGAATCTTTGCCTTTTACTTTTTGGAGACTCTAGCTATAATATTGGGAAGCAGTGTTGGCATGTTAGCAAGTGTTCCTCTCCTAACCTTTTTCAGGAGTATTCTGGGTTCATGCCACAGATACTGATGGTGATGGGCTGCCAAGTAAGTGATAGAGCATTGTTTGCTTCTTACGTACCTGGTTATGTGTAAGACTTGACTATTTTAGGCTAAGTAGGAGGAAAATTGTTTTATGACCTTATAATTAGCAGTTGTGTGAGAATAACAGCAAGACTTATTGAGTCATTCTGATAGCACAGTTTCCCTCTTTTTTTGCATTGCTTAATTAAAAAAAAAGAACACTTCAGCATGTTTTATAACACAGCTTTAAATAAGCAAACAGAGAAACCTAATTTCAAGGGATGATTTTAGGTTCATGGTGGCTGAATTGTGGCTTGAGAAACTGAGGAATGCTGATGAATGCTGAGGAATGCTGGCAGGGAGCAGATCGGGAAAAGGACACAGAAGTGATCCTCAAGAGCATCTTGGGGTGATAATTACAGAAGCCTGGAAGATGTGAGAGATACATAAATGAGTGGCCAAGCTGGTAATGGTATGCTGACTTGCTACAGTATATCCTTGATGCCAGTGTTAGTGAAAAGCAGCTCCATTCAGATCTACTGAGTTAATGATGCATTTATTTATCTCCTGCATCTCCCTTACACTTCTGTTTCTCCTCCCTTCATTTCCAGCTCCTCCCATGATGTACTCATGACACAGTCATCTCTGATCACCTTCCTGAAGATTTTCAAGCAGCTCAAGGGGAGTTATTTGCCCACTTACCAGTGAATTTCAAAGTGTATCACAATCCCACCCTGTTTTTTAGAGCAGTGGAGCTGCTCCTCTCTCTGAGTGCTGCTGCTGGGTTGTCAGATTTGTTTTCAGGGTCTGTCAGCAACTTCTTTCTAGTGACTTTGGTCACTGTTTGCTGTAGCAGCCCCACAGCTAAGTCTGGATGACAAGGCACACAGCACTGGCATTTGTGCTTACATCTGAAATTCCCAAGAGGAGGAGAGCTCAGAAAGGGCCTGGAGAAACTGCTGGAGGACCTCTTGTTTGTGTTGGGTTTGAGATACAGTTTGAGAAGGTGGGAACTAAGGAAGAAGGCTTCTGTTCAGTCCTGAACACTTCTCTGTGTGACAGAACCTGGAGGCAGTCTTCTGTCTTCCTGTTCAGGTTTTTGTCAGATAATCCCTGGTGCATCCCAGGCACCTGGTTTATTTGGTTTTCTGAGGAGAGAAAATTCTCTCTTCCTTGAGTCATATCAAAAGGATCCCACTCAGCAGATGTCTGTCAGCAGTTGCTTGGGACCATGGATCTGCATGATGTTTAATGAACAATAAGAAACATGCCCAGCACTGAAGTTGACATACTTTTCCCAGGAACAGGGCTTTCTTATTACCTTCTTATTTTGGTGGGAGGGTTGTGAGGGGAGTGGTGAAATTGCCCTCCAGCACTCCAACACCCAGTGGTCAGTTTATCTGCTGGTGTGAATCATTACCCCTCCAGTCTGATCCACTCTCATTTACCATCTGTCTCCTTTGTTTTCCACATGGGTCTCTGAGGGAGGGGCTGCAGGTCTGCTGACGGGAATGAATCTATAATGGGAAGTGCATGAACACCTACAGACTGTGAGTCCTCCTCCTCCTCCATCTCCTCCTCCTCCTCCTCCTGCCTACCCTTTGCTGTCTGCCGTCCCTCCTACATTGTTTGAGATTGCCCAGATGTTTTCTGGGCTCGGAGCTCCTGGAATTTTCATTGCAGCTGACATTCTGGTGTGCAGTGGTATTGGGTAACCTGCAGTGAATGCAGTGAAGAAGCACTGGCATGACCTCTGAGGCTGGACGTTTTAGTGTGCTGGCTTGTGAGGGGAAGACCTGGGAGTTGCACTGTTCTGGAAATAGAGTCCTGCCATTCTCAATGTCTTCTCTGGGCTTTACAGTTTGTGTGCTTTATTAGTTCATTAGATTATTATATTTTTGCACTTGGAGTCAAAAGAGTGAGCATATTTTGGTGGCCCACAGCATGGCTGTGTGGTAGGTGAGAAGCTCACCTTGTGTGGATGCTTTGTGGTGTTGTGCTGTCACCACAGGTGGCAGGCAGAGAGCAGTGAAGTATTTTCCCCACGAGAATGAGAGTGGGGGCTCAACACCTCTTTGAGCAGGTGTACTCTGTCAGCAGTGAGTGGCAAGTAAACAGAACTGTGCTCAAAAAACACCAAAATCCTGCCACCAGGAGTGACACCAGGCTCAGAGACAGGCTCACCTGTAGGATTTTCCTGTTTCCACCCCATGCTGCTCTACAAATATACAGGGTAGAGAACAACCACTGGTACCCCCAGGCCCTTTGGTCCCTCTTGATTGCCCTCAGGTTTCTTGCTAGGAATTCATCACTTCCTACCTGGAGAACCAGAAGTGGATAATAACCAGAGGACCACACCAAACTAGAGAGTTTTCTAGTAACTTCCTTTACCCAGGAAGGCAGCAGAGTTCTCAGGATGATGGCAGGGCTCTGGCCAGCATTTTGGGCCTCATGCTCCTCTCAGAAGGACACAACTACCCTTTTTTTTTTGTGACTGGGATGGTGGTGGTGCAGGGGTAGGATGACCAGGCTGGCTTGCATTAGGTGATTCCTCCAACCTGAATGGAGATCCTGGTTGTTGCTTGCCTGGCCCTCAGATTCCAGAGCCTTGTTCCTGTCGTATGAGTGCAGCTGGGAAGGTGAAGGAGGCTGGGAAGGGATTCACCAGCTGTCTTGAGAGGAGACCTGTTTCCATTCCCCCCTCCATCTCTTAGGTCTCCTCCCGGCACTCTGCCACCAGGAGAGCAGATCACCCACCTGGCCACACCTCACCCTGCTGTTGTCCCTACTGCCATGCCACTCATGCAAGGTTCTGGCTCTCCCTGCAGCCCAAGCCTGGGAGGCTGTATGTTTTCATGGCAGTTCCCTCCGTGTTACCATATCCTTTCTGGTGAGTGCAGAGGGCTCCCCACTGGGTGGATACCACAGCTGGGCTCCTTCTCAAGCAGGGTGACCACCAACTGAGCTCACCTCTAGCCCTTGGTGCACAGACTGCCCCACCCTCATGGCCTTCACTCCTGAGGGCTGCTTTTGTAATGTCAAGGGGTTGCTGTTGTTCCTCCCTGCCCCTTGCACACTGAGTCAGAGCTGCTCTGACTCAGAGCTTCAGCACTTCAGCACTTGGGGTCTGGGGTGTCTTGCTGAAGGCTTAGGACCAACTCTCAGTCTAAAATTTTAGAGCTTTCCTAGACACAAGCCCTTATATTTTTCATCTTAAATTTTTCACCATGCTCAGAGAAAAAGTGAGGTTCTAACAGATGAAACATGTTACACTTCTGGCATCTCCCAGCCCTTCCCAAAGCTGTGTTTAAGCCACAGCAGCTTACTTTTGTTGAGACAAATGAGATGGAAATCATGATTTTTTCCCCCTCCACTTGGATGTGCTTAGATGACATAGCTGTTCAGATTCTTGCAGTCCACTCTTATCTTAGTGATACTCCTGAGAGGTGTGAGAAACATTTGGGGAAGCTGCTTGATGTTGTCATTCACAATGGTAGTCACAACAGAGATCTTAAAACAAAGGGCTCTGTGTGTTTTTCCAGGAGAAGCCACAGTAACAGGTTTCAGTGTAAATGAGAGTCGTATTGCCTTCCATCAGAGATGACTTGAAAATAAAGTACTTTGATGGTAATACTGCAGATGTCTGCAGGAAACCCAGCACAGCCTTGAACACTGTAGTTAGATAGCTGCGCAGAAAAGTACATGAAGGGAAGAGCTAATGTGCAATACTTCTATTTAAGATAGAGGGAGGAAATAGAAATTGTGATAGCATGCTATTTCAAGTAATAATAGAAAGTACTTGATGTTTACATGGTGAATGGATCAATACTAATTCTGTAGTCAGGGCACATACAGTAGTTTGGATTATACAAGTGATAGATGCACTCGGTATAGCTGAAATTTCCACCCTGCAACATTTATTTCTCACTGCATGTTAGATGGAATTTTCCACCCAACTATCTGAAAGGATTTGCATAAGAATGGTGATAGAGCAGTATTCTTTAATGATGTGCTTTTCTTTGTTAAACTTCAAAAATGTCTACGATGCATGATGAGGTTCGGATGAATTGCCAAGCTAATGCTTTTATATTTTCTTTAAAGAGCTTATCCTCACTGTGTTGTGGGAGTTACTCTATATTGTTGTCATAAAGGCAGCAGCAGTAAAGCCGACTTTGTAGCAACCCTGGTAGGTACCCCCTCCTCCTTTACCTGCAGGTCTTTGGTGCTGCTGAAGGAGGCAGATCCCAACACCTCTCACCCACCACCTGTTTGCCCGACTGTTAACTTGTTTGTGCAGCTTCTGTGGCGCTGTGCATGACATGACTCACGGCTGGCTCTGTGTCATTTTACTTTTAAAACAATGGCCCTCTTGGCATTCAACCTAGATCAGCCCAGGCCTCTGTACTGTTTGTAGAAACTGGGTCATAACCAGGCTCTTCCCAGAATGACTTCTTGATTTAAAAGAAGCTCAGGATTAAACAAAACGTGAAAAACCTTCTGCCAGTGGTGATTTTTACAGAATGATAGAGAAGACCCTTTGTTTTGTTCTTCGGTTCCTTGGAGCAGAAGTCCAATTTTTTAAAATACGAGGGGAAAACTGCTCGAAATTGGTGAATTTTAGGAATGTAACCTGTTGAGAAGCAATATTTCCTTCCTTGGCCATTGGCCCAGTGAGTCACCTTCTAACCCGCACTGTAGTGAATCTTTTCAGAAATCTCCTACAGCAGGAAAAATAAGCAATACAAGTGACTGCAAGGTTTGTCATCAATTCCAATTCCATGTGGGGTGCAATGATTCCACTTTCACAACAGCTATTAGACAGAGAGGGGCTAATTCTGCCCTGAATCAAGACTTCTGTAGCACAGCATGAGTGTAACGGAGAAATGATTTGGGTTTTGTTGAGTTTGCTTTTTTTGTTTTATATTTGCCTTTACTGATAATGGGCGTTAATTGGAAAGAAATTTAAACAGAAATTATAACTTTTTCCCTAACGATCTGAGGCACTGCTCTGATATTGGAACTTGTGTCAAAATCACCTGTGTTTTATTTTGCTTCTGCTTCTGGAAGGATAATGGTAGCGGTGTATGCTGTTCATGAACATTCTAGCTATATATGAGAGCCCAGCATATCCCATATATGTACCTTGGTAGTCAGTCACACCCACAGGACAATCACTCACCTTCCTATGCTCTCTCCACTTCTTCAGCCTGTTCTTCTCCCTCTAGTCCAAACTCCAGGACAACTCTGTGTAGGAAGAGAATGGCACAGGTATCTGAGAAAGAAGCAGGGAAGACAATTTTTTTGTATCAAATCTCTTTCCAAACCAAGAAATAAGCAACTGCAAAAATGAGCAGTGCCTGCAAAAGTGAGCAACTGAGCCCCCAAATCTGCACAGTGAATTTCTTTGTGGTCCCTGGAGAATGGCTGCTCCAGCCCCACAGTCTTTGTGGCATCCCCATGTCCCTGTCAGTTTGTTGGTATCTCTCTCACCAGGCTCAGTGGCCCGAGGAGGGCTGCTGAGCCTTCCCCAGTGCCCCTGCTGGTGCAGGGGTACCTGCTGGTCCTGCCTTGGCTGTGTGGGATCCCTATTGGCCCTTTTCTCTAGGGTGTTGTTTATTTATGCACGAATATTTTGTCTAAACCATATTTTTAAAAATATGCTTGTGCTAATGTTTAGACAAGCGTGTTTGAGGCATAGCATCCTTAAATTCAAGCTTGCAGGTTTAGTGTTCTGTTGAATTTTTGATGAGTGACAGATCCTGTTGCTACTCTGTCCTGTGTGTAGCCCCTTTACCACAACGTGCCCCTTGTCTTGCCTCTGGAAACCTTTCATGGTGATGGCACAGTGTGTTTAGACTTGGAAATCCATTACCTGGGTTCAGGAAGGGAGGATGTCCAAGATGTGAAGCCTCTAGTTAATGGAACTGGCACTAGGATGTACACAAAGATGACCTAATGGAGGAGGGGACACTAAAAAGGTCACTCTGCTGATGCTAGAGGTGAATGTGTGAAAAAAAAATGGAAAAAAAAGCAAGGTCAGCTTTAAAACACAAATGGTTCTCTTTGCTTGACTGCTATTGTACTTCCCCCCACCCCCACCTTCTGAAAACATGCAGAGCTGGTTTCTGCAGCGCTCTTCTATTCACATGACAGAAGAAATGCCTTTGTGGTCTGGCTCCTCCATGACTTCCCACTGCATGTGTGCCTGTCCCACAGGGTTGCTCTGTGGTGCTGGCTGAGGTGTTCAGGTTCTGGGACAGCTGGGTCTTCTTGGAGTGATGTGGTCTTGTCAGATGTCCCATGCCTGACCAGTGTTGCTAGTTCTGTCTACTAAAATGGCAGCATGCTTTAAAAAAAATCCACCCAACTTCAAAGAGCACGAGATGAAGCTTCCTGTGCATTTCTTGCTGTGCTTTACACTCTGCTCTTGGTTGCTGTTCTGCTACAGCCCTGTCTGACACCTCAGCATGCCAGCTGCACTCGTTTTGCACAACAACCAAATCCCCAATTACTGCAATTGATGTTGTGATGCCATTTATACCTGTTTTCAGGCTAGGAACACGCAGGCATCGCCTTTCCCCAGGTCTGTGCCTGGTGACTCTGAGCTACAGTGCTCTCCTGTGGCTGGAGAGCCCCAGCCCCCAGTATTTGTTTTTGTCAGTCTCCCCCTCTCATCCTGCAGGTGAGCAAATACCTGTTCCGTGAAATGTGAGAGGAAAGTGTGTCCCAGGCTGAAAGGCAGTTGTTTTGGGTTTAACTGGAATGATGGGGTGCGGTGTCAGTTTGTGTGGCACTGCATGTGACAGTCTCGGTTCCATGTCTCTTTGTTTTCTGGATTTTATGTCCACTCTCTGTGCTATTTAAATTCAAGGTTTGTGTTTAGCTAACCTGTGTGGTGGGGCTGAGAAGTAGCTGCTGCCTTTGTGTCAGCAGAAGACATGCTTTTTCTAAAGCTATGACCATGAAGATACAGATTTATAACAGTGCAGGAGAAAAAACCTACAAAATTATTTGAGAAGCCACACTATGAAGGATAAATGTTACAGGAAGCATTAGCCTTCTGTAAAAATTCCTTTGCCAGTGAGGAATTGAATATGCAGCCTTTCTGAGAGAGGAAATTTTACCTCAGTGATGTTCTGAAATGTTTTATTTAAGAATTAGACATGAGGAAAACCTTGGCTTTCTGCAGTTTAGACTATTTGCATTTAGATATTTTAAACATTTTATTTAAGCAATGATGCTTAGTAACTCCTAGATACATAAATACTGTTTATATATAAATTATATGTGCAGTATTTTATACACTGCATGATTGTTTTACTTTCTCTCTTGTCTTTCTGTGTGTACAGCAATTTTCTGTGTATTTTTTTTTCTCCAATAGGCACTTGGAAGAGGATATGATCACAGCTGAATTGTACAAGCCTGCTTCTAACTACATGAAATGACAGCAAGGTTTTTATCATTGCAACTTGGAGTCATAATTCTTTCTAAGATGAAAAAAAAACATAATTTTTTTTTCTCCTGATGAGGGGTGTTAGATGGGCAGTGCTAGAGACTAAGATTTCCTTTTGGATGGGTAGACCTTGATATCCATCTCAGTGGCTTCTCCTGCTGCATTTGGCTTGACTTATAACTGCATTCATTTTTTTTTGTGAAGCCTTCATAGAACACCAATGTGTTTTGGATTAAGACAGTTCAAAGTAAGAATTTTGGTATATTTTTTTCCTTAGGTCTCATATTTCTGAAGTCTAGAAAAACTTAAGCCTCACTCTTACAGCCTCTTGAATGCTGTACTGTTATTTAGTTTGCACTCTTTCATCAGATTGGTCAGGCAGTCCCTGCCCTGTGATTTTGGACTTGGATTTGATTAAGAAATGTCTGATGGAGAGTGTGGCTTTTGGAAAGACCTTCCTGCAATGACTCCCAGTGGTGGAGTCTCCTCTTGAGGGAGATTCTCATCTACTCTTTCCACAAACACTTCTACACCGAATCTATCCTCCTAATTTTTCCTGAAAGATAAAATGTACCTCTCCATGCTTCCCAACCCCTGTTTCATCGGAGGGTATGTCCTCACCTGCACTCTCTGCAGGTTTCTGCCACTTTTGATGGCAAGACAATTCCTTGGTTGGTAAATATTGAGAGCTGTCTGTCCTTGGTGTGTACTTAGAAGAAAATGCAGGTAAATGCTTACAAGCAATGATCTGTCCTGACTGTTGCATGAAGCTTTCCAAAAATAGTTGTCTATAAGCAAAAATAATCCTGAGTTTTGATATTAATAGAATGATGCTTCAGGTCTTCTCCTTGACGTTGGTGCACTAGAAGACCTGAGAATGAGAGGTGTAAAATACTTTCAGAAGAGACTTCTGATCTAAGGAGATCGTAGTCGAAAGACACTCAAAGTCTTTTGAAGGGACTTGTGTTTTAAAGGAATGATGAGTACCCATCTTCTAAAAATTGAGTGATTTTGTGACAGCTGAAGTTTGACATGAGTTGATATTGCCTTTTTTATTGTCTTGGTCAGTTTCTGTATTAGTGTATTATTTCACAAGCTGTCCCCTGTAACAAGACCCATCTAAATGCTTGGGTTCTTTTCAATTAATTTTGACATTTTTAAACTGAAGAAAGTTTGCAGTAAATGAGTTATTAACGTGAAGAACTGAATGCATATGGTCCTTTTGAAGAATTCCCACCTGCCCCCATGAGATTTTTGCGGAAATAATAATTGATATTTCAAGTGACATATATTTGTCACTTGACATGAAATGCTTACCTTACTTGAATGGCTAGAGGCTGTGACTGAAATTTAACTCTGTAGTGCAAGGTACTGTACAGATGGGGACCATTTGGCATCCTCTGCATCAAAGAACTTGCATTTGACAGAGATGATGCAGGACGAAGAAGCACCTGGGAGGTTTGTAGTGCTCAGTTTTTGGTAGGTTTTTGTGGTTCCCTCAGCAGTTTGATATCTCCCAAAAGTACATTAAATGGTTAGTACTCGTCGTGTTCAGTAGTCTGTCTGAGCCCTGGGCTTAGCACTGAGGGGGGTCATAGTGGTGAAAACGGGGAGGGTGGACACGCTGTGCTCTGTGGAAGACTTCCCTGGGTGCTGTGCCCCTGGTCCTGGGGAGGTGCTGTGCTGGGAATGCTGCATTGCTGAGGGCAGGGTGTCCCAGGCTGTGGTGCCTCAGCCTGGTGGCCCTTCTGGGGCCACCTCTTGTTGCCAAATCGTGCCGCTGCCTTTTGATGCAGCCAGCTTGGGGCACTGCTTTGAGGAGTTTTGTTCACTTTCGCTAGCTTGTAGGCACTATCTTTTTCCTTCTCCTTTCGTCATACAGGCAATCAATCACCTCCTTGCTCAGATGCAGCTGCCTTTGGACCAGGGCTGACATCTGGAAGCACCCACACCACTTAAGCCTGTTCTCTCCCAGGGCCCTGCCTTTGCATGAGGTTTTGATTTACTGTTTACTATTTCAGGCTTGTAACAAGTAGGCATCCCAAAGCCTTTTTAGACACACTTACTGTCTGAGTCAGATAGTCCAAGAGGTCATGTACAGATTGAGACTGAACAGTGAAACATCTGCATACGCTTAACCTTGCTTCACTTCTGGCATTGCTCTTGAGTGTTATTTGGGCTTTGATCAGACCAATTTATTCAGCCCAGGATCTTTCCTCTTCCTTAATATCCTTTCACATGCCTGCTTCTCCAGACGCTGGAGTCTCCTCGTGTTTCTGAAGTCAGATTTTGCTTCTGTCTTTTCATTTTTAATCTGAAATGGCCAGTGGGAGCAGCATGTTTTTATAACTGTAGGTCCTCTTTGTCAAGGGGTTAGTTAACAGGACAATACATACACCCTCAGGAGCTGATCTGTTTGTCAGACTCGAAAAACTGGTTCATCTCAACAATAGCCATTTCTTTGTGCAAGGGACTCTGAATGACATGGGTAATTATCTATTTAGAGTGCAAATAACCTCAATTTTCATAACACAGTTTGCATCGATGCAAAACCAACCCATGGTACTTAGATTCCCAAAACATGTAACCTGGCTTTTATTGCCCTATTAGCTGTTTCCCATCGTCTTTGTCTCATGAGCTATGGACCTTTCTGTCCTCAGTGTGCTGGAAAACAGCACAAGCTTCAGGCTCCTGCGAAGTTTCTAAATTGAGCATTAGATATTTTTATCAAAGACTAGAGTCAAACTTAGATCTTCCACTAGTAGATGGAAGCCTCTTAGGAATGAAATTTACAATGCCAAGATTTCTCTATATGCATATATCCCTTACGATACTGTCCTAACTAGAAGCTGCTATAGTTCATTTTATTTCGTGGAGCTTTCTGGTGAATTATTTTCTTTCTCAGTAATTTCTCCATTTAGGAACCCTCCTGAGAAATCTTTACTGTATTAGCTTCAGCTTTGCTGCATCTTTATCTTTAAATAGCTCTTTTAAATTTGCTTAGGCAAATCTGGGGTTTCGTCTGTCTTCAGCGGTATTAAAATAGTATCTGAAGGGAGTGTTACCTGGGTAAGAAGACACACCACTAGACGATACTATAAATGAGAGACAGATGGATTGCTGCTCAGAGACAACAAGATTATGGGTAGAAACCTGTTTACCTTTTGCAATACAGCCGCTGAGCTGAACAAGTCATCAGAACAGAATGGAGCTGAATAATGCATGTCTCTAACAGTCTCTAATTCTTTGAGCTGGAGGAGAGTTTCTTACACCAAAGCTCCTCTTGCAGAATTATCTGTCCAGACTTGAGTGCTGGAAAGCACTTTTGGAGTGAGTTTTTGCTTTGTTTGCAAGTGCAGATATGCTGCTGGCTAGTTAATAGAGGTACTCTGGTCTTTTGGCAAAGGCTGCCCTTTCCTGGAGTTGTCTGGGCTCTACCAGGAGCAGATTGTCTCTCCCTTCAGAGTGGTTCCTTTCCACAGCCTGTGTGTGCCAGGAGGACTCATGGACCACAAAGGGGAAGTTAACTTGCAGGAAATTTGGTACCAAGACCTGACGCAGTTCCAAAGTTGCACTGGGCCACCACAGGACAAAAACCCCAGCAGGGTTGCTCTGGTATAGGCTTTTGAGCTCTAGGGCATTCTGGACTGAATGTTTGAGCACAGTTTTTAATTCCTGCAGGTGAGGAAAATGGAAGATTGCAGTCATACAGGCTGTTTCTGGGGATGGGATTTTGCCAGTTGTGCACTGAGTGATTATCTTTGTGTCCTGTGTTTTTTGCCATTTGAGCTGAAGAGGAAGAGGGAACAAATTGTGTGTCAGGTGCAGGATTTTCTGTACATGCCCTTTGGAGAACAGCACTGAAATCACTTGCCATGACTAACCTGCAGATACCTGTGCTACTACTGAATGAAGGATCAGGACAGATTCTACTCTCACTGTGTGTGTCCATCTTTTCACAGGAGCTGCCAAGTCAGTGGCTCCCAGCAGGTGAGTCCTTATGAGGAGAAGGAGCACCATGGCATGAAAATCTCTACCAGATTTCCTTCTGTTCTTCTATACAAGTGAGGGAGAGACACTTCAGAAGGGAAGTCTGTGACTTAATGATCAGACAGAGGGGTGTTTTGCACCTCTTCAAATATGGGACTCAGTTACGGGTGGATTAAGGATGTGATTGATTCCTGGATCACAGGGGTGAGAAAATGCACAAGGGTTGGACTTTCTATTTTGTGTGACTCATTTCAGCATAATTAGTATTAATCAGGGAAAGACAAATAATGGCATAGAATTATTAAGCTGTCTTCCCTCTGTACTATGTGTGACTCCACAGGGTATCGGCTCCAGGGACATCTTTTCAGAAATAAGTGCTGTGAGGAAATACACCTGTGTGGAAACACATCTCAGACCTCAAGGTGATGGTGCAGATGAGCCTGCATGTCACTCCTGACACTGTCCCCAAGTCGCTCCTACCTTTTGTTTGGGGTGAACAAGTTCTTCTCGTGTGTGGTGTAACAGGGGGCACACTAAGGAATTCCTCCTACCTGTGCACAAACTGAGCCACAATCAAAATGAATTGTGCTGTGGGACACTGAGCAAGTGCTCCTAGTGCTCTTGGAGTGAAGGAGGAGCTCAGGAGGTGACTATGGTCATTTATATTGGTCATTTGTATCCTCTCTCCTTCTTCACCAGGCCAAAGAATTCAGACAGAACAATTCTTCTGGTTGTAGTAGAGCAAATTCTTTTTAGTGTTCAGTGCATTGATACATCTTGTGACTGAAACCCTTCCCAGCAGACAAAATCCCCCGAAGTTGTGATGGCTTAAATGAAATGCCAGCACACTCCTGGTGTCTCAGAACAGATGTAAATCCAAAGCCTGTGTGTCATCTGCTATAAGTGTGGGCCCTGACCCCAATATTCCATGGCTGGGCTCATTTGTAGGGAAAAGTGGGATCTAGAAATTTGTGTAAGACACTGTTCTCCTGATGTGATGACGGAGTAACCTGATTCTAGCTCTTCCAAGCAACGAGGAAAGCAGCAACTGGGAGTAATGGGATGGACTAATAAAATGATTCTCTTTTTAATGAGGTATCCTCCAAAGTACTGTGGGGTACAGTGTGGATCTGGGGTCCCAGCCAGGACTGTGGCTCTACCATTAGGGCCAAACTGTGCCTGTGCACCCACTGTCAGCTGTGGGATCATCCAGGGATGGGTTTTTTGGAGAGCATATCTCCAGCTGACATCAGTGAGGTCTTTCCCTCAAAGTGGCAGCTATCAAAGTGCCATTTATGAGCAAGACCCACAAACTAATTAGTCACCAGGCCCATTAATCAGGAAGACTAGAAATAATTCAGTAGAATTCATGCTGTCAGCAAGGATGAGAAGAGCCCCCTCTATGACAGCTTACCTTGCATTTTGATCATTAGGCGATTCGGAGTTTAGTCCATCCGTCTTGTTTATCTGCCCTCAGGGGAAAATAATCCCTGCATCCCAGCCATCTCGACAAGTTTGAAATTCAAACATATTTTCAGTTCTGTCAGTAAAATATCAAATGGGCACATTTGGATGAGTATTGACGCACAACCGTGCCGGTGCCTTTTTTTTTCTTTTTTTTTTCCAAATGTATTGTCAACAAATCCCCCCTTTCCTGCTGCTCCTTGCATGCAGGAGCTCAACACCATATTAGGGAAAGCGAAGGTTGGGGTGCATGAATGGGTCATTAAAAAGCAGCTAAACTGAAGCATTGTAATTATTCCTAGCAGCCTTCCCAAGACAAGCCAAAGGCATTCTCCAGCATAACTCTACCTCCCTGTGTCTTGGGTGAGATTTATGTACGTGTGCTTGAGCAAGAGATGTACCTTAAAATAATCAAGCCAGTGTTTGTTTTGGCTCCCTTTGCCTCTTTTCCCCCCACACCAGAAATCCACCCAGAGCCTGTGCAGTTAAATATTTCTTTAACAGATGCACACCACGCTGTTGGTACGAAGTGGATTGGTCACTCTGGAAAGCGCACACTAACAAGGCAGGAACAGATGGTTTTGAGTCTTGGTACGGAGCTGTTGTGGCTACTGTTTTTTCATTAAGCATTAATTGCTGTAGGTGGAAATCATGCTTCTGAGTGTGCCAAGGAGACGGGTCTGGCTGTGTAACTCAGAGGCACTGAGTGGAGCAGAGAAGAGGGAAGTCTGTCTGGAAACCTGGGATGCCACAAATTTCTGCCCTGCACCAGAAGGACTGCCTGTCCTCTCCACTTTGCGAGTCACTGTCTGGGACGCAGAGGAATTTCCATGCAGACCAAGAGGGGTTCACTGGGAATGGAAGCAATCTTGAAGTATAAAATGCATTGTCTTTCAAAAGAAAGTCTGCCTAAGAAGAACTATTTGGCCTGCTTGAGGTGAAATGAACATGCAGTTGAAACTGAGGCAAGATGACGTAGTGGACCACACCAGGAGTATGTTCAGATTTGTTTATATGTATATATATATATATATGTATGTTTTGTAAATATTTTGTGTTTTGTATTTTTAGTGTTATAAGGCAAAACACTGGATCCTGATGTTATGGACACAAAGTTCCTGTTGTCCTGTGGAATTTTTATGTATAAATACTGGTTTTAATGTCTCTTTTTTACCTCCATAGTACGTGCTCTTTTTCCATAGTACTAAACCCTCTCCAGATTCTCTCTGGATTTATCAAAGCAATCTACTGTACCAAAATATTAAAAGAAGCCCTATCACTTGTGAAAGAAGGAAACCTGTACCCCAGCTACCATTTAATGTTTCAATGTAATTTCTGTTTCTTCTCCTTTCTTTTTATTCATTACATCCTTTTCCCTTCATTACTTTCCACCTTCGCTCTCCTGCTCAATATTTGTTGTCACAGAGATTTTATTTCCTACCCTAATCCTACTGGCGTAATTTAACCTGATTCTTCATCGTGGGAGATGCAGCCTAGGAGTGGCATCTCCTTGTTGCAAATGCACATCAAATATGGAATTTCACCACTGTGGTGCTGCTCTAACTTAATTATAGCTCTGGGTGGTGCCTTGAAGCTCTTCTACCTAAAAACCAACAGCTTGTGCACAATCTTCTTTACCTGTACGCTTGTTTGATTTTTTTCGTAGGAAAGCATCTGATTCCATGCAGGAGATATAAACACAGTCAGTGTGATATATCTGATAAGGTCCAGGTTGCTTGTTAAAATGTGGAGATTAGAAAGACTTTGGTAGCCTGGCTGTGTGCTCCTGTTTCTGCTGTTACACCCCACCTTCATCCTATTTTGGAGAACTTGCCATAACATCATTACGTTTTCCATCTGTCTTGAAGCCTTGATAGGTTCATCCAGTTTCATTTTGAGCTGGTGGAAGGAGAACAAATCAAAAATGTCTGACAAATATCAAAATGTCCTCGTGTTGTCAGAATGAAATGTATCAGTGCTTCAAAAGGAAGGATAAAAATGTTATGTTTTGACTTTTTAATTTAATGTTATGTATTGTAATGCAAAATAAAAAAAAAACTAGGTCAAAATTAATTTCATACTAGCACAAGCCAGTGGAGTTTTACCTGTAGGCTGTATTTTTTTTTTCAAAGTGAAAGGTTTCATACATGCGTACGAAGATACTGTTCTCTCTTTTTGTGATTCTTCTTATCAGTCTCATTGCGCCTTTGTGTGATCCTTCTTTGTGCTGCATCTTACAATATGCTAGCATTTATTCCTTGTAATGCACAGACTCTCATAATTAGAAGTTTCCAAAGTATACTTCATTTTTAGTATTATTTCTTCTGCCCTTCTTAAAAACCTCCCTAGAAACCACAGATGAGGTAAAACTTGGAAGATTCTCGTGTTTTGGAGATTTAAGCCCTGCTGTTTGATTGGTTTGGGGCTGTCAGAGTGCACACTGTCCAAACCAACGTGGTGGCTGAGCTTTCCTGATGATATTGTAAATATGCATCAGTTCCCAGAGGTGCATATCTCAGACCTCTTCACTGATGAATAGGAAAATCCTGCTGCTGCTTCTGTTACAGCAAATTAGCAGGAGGAGGAAATGTAGTGAGGCAAACATAAAGAGAGAGAATGACCTGTGAGACTGATGATGGTGGAGAAGAAGGAAGGATAGAAGTAGGAAATAGGCATAATTGGTTTTAATAAAAAAAGAAACACCTTTTAATAATACTTAGAGCTGCCTTTTACAGTGGAAGGATGTTTAGCATCAATTATGGAAGAGAGGCTTTATTTATTTGTTTGTTTGTTTGTTTGTTTATTTGTTTGTTTTTAATTTCACTGCTTGTTTAAGGTAACTCAGAGCACTGTTTTTATTCCATCAGCAGCCAGCCATTCCAGCTCAGGGCAGGAGTCAGTTGTTAATGCACATTTGACCATCCATCTCCAATTATCCACTTCTGCTTCCTCACTCAGCCATGTACCAGTGGCTGATGCACATTCTCTTGATGGTAATTCTGTGGCCTTTCATCTTTCCGTCTTGCAGCAGTGGTCATCTGCCCACCAGAAGTGTGAGATGGGCACTGGAGTCTGTGGAAGAAGACTGATAACACCCAGCTCTGCCACTGGTGTTCTGGGTGCACTTCAGTGTCTCACAGCCTTTATGTGCCTCAGTCCCCAAAATTCCAACATGTCAAAATTTCAAAATTTCCATTGTCTCCTCATCCTGCAAACTGCTCTTTTCCAAGGCCTGCCTTGGGGTTGTGTCCTTCACGGAGCTCTAAAATATTGTAGCAAAAATAAGATTGGGTGAGTGTAACACAAGTTTCCCCTTGTGTCTGTGCATTTCCCTAAGAAAGGAAAGACATTCACCAATTTGATCTTTAACTAAAGATTTTGTATTTGGTTTGAAATGTGAAGGTTTTTGTCATGTTATGAAAATCTTTTAACATGACCAGATGACCAGCAGATTCTGGCAATGTGTGTTAGCTGGCCCAAAATCTATTCTGGCTTTCCAGGCTAAAAGGTGATGACCTCTTTCTTACCCATGGAAATTTTTAGAGCAATCCCCATACTTTTCTTCCTGCAAAACATACCAAACATTATTTAAAGCTGCTAAGGAGATGAACAGTGTATTGGGACCATATTGCTCTTCTATCATCTGGCATAATGGTTTTCTTTTTGCCATTTAAGATTAAAACACATATGGAACTTGCTTTAATTTGTCACTTTTATTTTCTGAGTTGCTGAGTTCCAGCATCAGCTGGGATGTCACATTAATTCTGTTTAAATCTTGGGGAGCAAGCAGGTTGATTGGAGTTAACTGTGTACTGTATAATGATTCTGAGCTTAAGCAGCGTTATCTCCAGCAAATGTCTTTTCTACAATAGTCATCTGTGTGAAGCCCTGGAGCAATTCTTGGCTTTTTCACTCGTATCACTTCACTATCAAAGCTGAAATGATTAATATTCACAGAAAAAAATGGGTTTTTCTCACAGCAAATCTTTCTTTCTATTTCTGTTTGGTGAGAATCAAGCCTTCTGCATACATTATACAGATCAGCTAGAGGAGTGAGGACGTATATCTGTGGAAGTGATACAAATACATCACTGTGCTTAGCAGAAAGGAAAGGTAAACATTCCCACATCCCTAGCATACACACCTTTTTCACCTGGCTTTTTGTCCTGCTTCTCCTGTTAGCTATGGCAGTAATAAAATCAAATGTGGTGTCCTTGAAGAGGCTGGATTTCTATGGTGTGGAAAAAATTGAATTGCACCACTTTTGTCACTGTGAGAGCAGCAGCTCCACGTGGTACTCCCTGATGGACAACAGCCACGTGATGCACACCTTGTTCAACACCTTGTCCTGAGGAACACGTAACAGCATCCTAGGGGTAACCATGGGGTGTGACCTTGGCCCAGGCATGAGCAGAACCAGCCAAGTCTGGTGAGGGCCATGGTTTCCAAGAGCAGACACTGTCTGAATTGCTCCGAGCAGCTCTCTAGCCCTGGAAGTGCTCAAGGCTTCAAAAATGAAACCAGTTTCCATCAAAACCAAGGTGTCCATCCAGGAGTCGGAGATGCCTGTTAATTAAAAACAGGAACAAAGCAGACAAATCATGGCTCAAATGCATGAGCTAGTCTCCAAAAGGTGGTTTTAAAACAGAGGCTTAGAGTGGTTTCAGATCTTGTTAAAGTCAGCAAGTCACTTTGCACTGGTGAAGTGGACCTTAGATGACATTCCAGGAGTCAGTGATGCACAGGAGGAGAGCATTGCTTTGAACCTTCTGTTGTGAAAATGGTGAGTGCTCACACATTTAATCAGGGCACACTTCACCCTGCAAAAGAAGCAGCCTCTCTCCTTTAGAAAACCCATTTTTGCCCAACCATGTTAGCCTAAGGCTTATGCCTGTATATGAAGTGTTATATGTATGTATAAATACGCATAGATTCATCTATAGTTCTCTATATATGTATATTTTTGTGTATTTCCTCTTCAGGAGGTGAAATCCCTTTGTTTTCATGTGGGAATATCAGAGGAGACCTCCTGCTGTGTCTTCCCATCACACAAGCTTTTGGTTTTGGGTAAGGACAGCCTCCAAGGCCAAAGCATTTTTGAGTCAAACCCTGCAGTGCTCTGTGCCCCTCCAGCCACACACATCAGCTTGGGATGTGCTCCTGGCCAATTTAACGGAGACCAGTAACAAGAAACAATCACTTTTACTCCTGCTAGCCATTTTTATTTTTTGCAGCAACACCATAAAGAGAACCCAGGATGAATTTGACCCTTCTGTCGGAGAGCCAGCAAATAACCCGAGCAGATAATGCAGACAAATACAAATCAATAAAAGCTGTGATGAATGAAAAAGCATTCCATGTGTGGTGGAACATAGTTGCCAGAGCTCTGGAAAGACAATGGCCAAGGATGCCTTCCAAGATATCACCATGCCTGGTGGAGAAGGCAGGCTGAGCACTGGATGTGTCAGTCTGAGGGGTAAAATAGAAGTGAAAAGCAGTGATTTGCACCACTTTAGGAATTTCATGTTGTGTTCAGGTCTCTGTCTTTGGGGCTGTACAGAGGCAATGCCAGTGCCTCTGGAGGAGGCACAGGACAGGAGAATCAAGAGCAGGAAAGCCTTTGCTGGTAGTGGTGGGGCTGCACATGTGATCCCAGAGCGAGCTGGCACATTGTGAAGGTCACCAGACCACCCTGCGTTGTGCAGGAAGATCATTTCTAAGATGCTTGGAGAGGTGAGGATGGGGCAGGGGGTTGTGTTGAAATTACTGCAAATGGGTGTCTGGCCTTTCCCTGAGCTGTGGGCCTCTGGCGTGCCTGTGAGACAGGGAGGAGACGAAAAAGCTCAGGAATTGATTCCCATCTTCACTGAGGAGCTTCTCTTTTGGCTTTGGCAGCATAATTGCTATATTTGTTTCCTCCCTGAGGTATTTTTTTAATTTTAAAAGAGGAAGGAAAAATAAACTTTTGCATCAGAAATTGTTGAGTCTGTAACTGTTCTTTTGGTGTTTGTTCTGTGGCATAAAAGCACAAGGTGTCTAATGGACTTTTCAAGGAAGTAATTATCTGGTGAACATCCTTAAAGCTTAAAGCTTTTATTGATATTTATACATGAAGGTAAAGAAAATACAGTGACAAAGTATTAATTTATTCTATTTTTTGCATCAATACAAAACAGCAGTTAATGCCATTCTTAGACAAACTTCATAGCTATTATTTCTTAACCCTGCAATTGTGAAGGGGAAGAAAAACAGGAGGAGAAAGTTGGACTGATGTAGCTATGGCTGTTGTTTAACCATTCATCCCTCTTGATATAATGGTGCTTGATCAAGACATTTTCTTTTCATTCATTATAATGACGTTTTACTCCCCCTCATTTTAACTCAACCATTCAATTTTTTTTTTAAGTCCAGGGAGTAGCAGTTGTGCTCCTGGCATATTTCCTGCATAGAAATAAAATCTGGCAGGCTGGTATGATTAGAAATTGTGACCCTTTAGCAGTTCCTTCCCCATTTTTTCAGTGGGGCTGGCTGCTTCTCTTCTTTTTTCCTTCTCATATTCCTCTCTCCCTAGCTGAGGCCTCCATGCTCTCCCAACCTCTCTGTGGCTGCCTCTTCCCGTAAAACACTCGTCCACCCCTAATGCGTTTGCTCTCGTTGAAGTATATCCAGAAATAGCTTCCAGATGCTGTCATAGATGTCCATTTCATTATTTCTGGTGAAGGGATTTCACTTAAGCATAGCTCCACCAAGAAAAGCAGGAGTCTCTCCCTGGTCTACATCTGCTCATCTACCTCATCCCTGCAATCATCTTGGCCAGCAGCATAGTTTTTAAAAATCCAGCTTTTTTTTTTCTGTGTTCATGACAAACTTTTGGAAATGAGTGGATATGTTCCCAGACACCCAAACTTCACAGTGCTTAGCAAGGCTATTTTCTAAAAGTGGTACAGCCGCTCTAATAAAATATCTCAAAGGAGTGGCGGAACCTGTTCTTCATGTCAGAGCTCCTGAGACTCTCAAGAGGGAGGTGTTTACTCACCCAGGAGTCTTTGATGGGGCTGCGAGTGTGGTAGGAGAGAGTCTTCAGTCCATAAAGAGCAAACAGTAGATGTCCAGTCCAAAAATGTATCTGGAATTGTCTAATCATAGGATGCCAGATTGGAAAGGGACCTTAATAATCATCTGATCCAACCTTGACAAAAGCAGGTTCTGGACAAAATGGCACTGCACCCTCTCCAGCTGAGTCATAAAAGTGTGCAGTGTTGGGAAACCCACCATTTCCCTGGAGAGATGATTCCAATGGCTAATTGTTCTCATTGTGAACAATCTTTCTCTGATGTCTAATTGGAATCTCCCCAGAAGTAAATTGTATCCATTACCCATTTTCCATGTGACTCCTTGTAAAAAGGGAGTCTCCATCTTCTCCGTAGCCACCCTTTAAGTAGGAGAACATGGTGAGAAGGTCTCCCCTAGGCCTCCTTTTCTCAAGGATGAATAAACCCAGTCGTCTCAACTTCTCCTCACTTGGCAGCTTCCCGGCCCTTTGGTCATCTCTGTGGCCCTTCTTTGGACCTTCTCCATCTGGTCCATGGAGCTTTTTTGGGGTAACAGTGACCAAAACTGAACACAGTGTTCCAGATGTGGCCTGACAAGGGCTGATTAGAGTGGATAACAACTTTGTTATCTCTGGTGGCTGATGGAACCCACATCCTGTTGGTTTGCTGTGCTGCAGCAGCTCACTGTTCACTCTCAGGGAGCTTGTTGTCCACCAGGACCCGCAGATCCTTTTCCACAGAGCTGCTCCTAGCCAGGTTTATGTTCCTGTTACATTTTTATTCCTGGGTTATGTTTTCCCGGGTGTAAGACCTTACATTGTCCTTGTTGAACTTCATAAGTTTCTTGTTAATCCATTCTTCCAGACCTCTCCAAGGTCTTCCTGCAGGGTGTCTTGAGCCCATCTTCCAGGTCACTTATGAGGATACTAAACTTAGGTGTATAACTTCATTTCTCTGATCACTTAACTCTCACTGCATTAAGGGTGCGAAAATCTTTCACTCCTTGTCATCACTGAGGTCTAAAGATCAGGACACCAAAGGATGTGAGGCCGAGGAGAGAGAAGATGGAGAAATATGCCAGCTTGGTCTTGTAGATCAATAACCAGAGAAAATGGGAGGAGAGGGCCAAAAGGTCTGCCATTGGTAAGGCAGAGCCTTAAACTGCAGCAATAGTCCTCATATCACCCAATTCCATTTTTCTCCTCACTTTGGTGTTCCATGCTGCCTTGGTTTAATCCCACAAAGACCTGATCTTTCTCATGGTAAATACATGTGAACGCCTCTTGACTTGGATGCTCCAGCCTGCACTAGAATATTACTCCTTTCACAGGTGGTCTGTCATTCTCTGAAGAATGGATGTTTTCCTATCACCCTGCAATCCAAGGAGTTTTGCACTTCCCTGGGGCTTGTTTACTTTTAGTAAATAACTG
Source organism: Eopsaltria australis (assembly GCA_034509425.1). Taxonomy (NCBI): domain Eukaryota; kingdom Metazoa; phylum Chordata; class Aves; order Passeriformes; family Petroicidae; genus Eopsaltria; species Eopsaltria australis. The sequence goes on from JAVTVJ010003440.1 coordinate 21,615, forward strand.
TACCTCTAGATAGTCAAGATCTCTGGGTCTGGTTTTGGGTGTAGTCTCAGTGGGGCTGCATGGTCTGGAGGATTTTATGGCTGTGTTGTCTGGTGTCTCTGTAGAGATTTTTAATTGCTCCATTTTTGTTTACACTCATTCACCTCTTATACTTGAGAAAAGGCGTAGAAAAGGTGTCTTATCTTTTCTACATCATTAATTATTGTACACACGCACACACACACACACACACACACACACACATACGTGTGTATATAAATATAAACATGGCTTTATTGTGTCTGCCCTGAGTAATTTCTGTGGCTCTCTCTCATTTTCTTTCTGGTCTTCTCTCATAACCACCATGTTCTCTGTGCTTACTGACAGTCCCCTTCTGGTTCCAGTGTCTTGAGAAGGGTGTCTGGAATAGGACACAGGTTTGGCCCTGGATGTGTGGTTCATTTCCCTTCAGTACTGGCTAGAACCCCGTTTGGGTCTGCAGGATTTACAGCCTCTGGCAGGGAATTAATGTATCTGTTACATCTCCCCTGAAGTAATGTTTACAGGCCTGTTGATGTTTTTTGGCAGGTGAGGAGGGACCCAGAAGACCCACCAGATCAGTGGTGCCTGCTGTGGGCCCTCAGGAAGGGTCTGGCTCTGAGGCAGCACCGCTGGGCACCCCACAAACAGCGGGGGACAGGCTCTCCCTGTGAGCAGGAAGCGGTGCTGATCTGTGGAAAGCAAAACACAGGGAGATGTCAGTGAGTCTTTCAGTGCCACATGTTCTTCACAGGCTGGGGACTGCTGGAGGCAGTTCAGTGTAGCTGGGGTTGAACTGTCCTTTTAAAATCGGTCTTCAGTGCGCCTCGCTCTCCTCATAGGCTGTGGCATCCTCTGCTGAAAGCCCCCGAGGCTCTGCTGAGCTTGATGGACAATTCCTTTTCTTTCTTCTCCTTTGTGCTCTCTCACAAAGAGAAACTGCTTCTCTTCCAGGGAGAGGAGGGAGGGAGGCAGGGAGGGAAGAAAGGAGGGAGGGACAGAGAGGAGGATTTTCTTCCTGGCCTGGGATGTCTGCACCTCCACACTTCCAGCCCTGTCCTACGGCCAGGCTGGATTGCTGTTGGTATGGCAACGCTTCCCTGCACCAACCAAACCGTGAAAGGTGAGGGGAAATAATTATTCATCTCCACTTAGCTAATGGTATACAGAGTCCCAGAGACTGAGATTTCTTAAAAGAATTTATTATATGGATGTGTCCTGATGGCTGGATCCCCCAGGAATAAAAGTACAACCAGCACTGATCTGAATCTTTAAGTGGCTTTGACAAACGTGTCTCAGAAAAAAACAAACTGGGGCTTTCAGGAGCCATTTGACATTATTCTTGCTCTGCAGCCATTAAAGGGGCTGTCCCAGGTGAGCTGATCAAGGTCACAGAGGTTGCAGTGCAGAGGTGGGACCGAGCCACATCTCTGGGATTTGAGTTGACCACTTTCTGATGCTTTCTGCTCTGATACCTGCTTTACAAAATAAAATAAAATACAATTTCTCAGCCTAAGCTTCTTTATGCTTCGGTGGGCAGTTTGAATCTTCTGAAATATCAACAGCAATTGGGAAAAACCCTGCAAATGAATGAAAATTGACTGAATTTGCAAAGCCATCTGTGGAAAAGTAGAAGACAGTGGAGGACATCCTGCCTGTCCTGAATGTTGTCGATTTCCATGCCCAGTGGTTTGAGTACGTTAGTGTGCTTTGAAAAAGAATTTCATATGCAGGAGCCTGTTGCCTTGACCTGAACTTAGCAAAGGGGCATCTTGAGGCATTGTCACATCTTGGGAATGTGGCCTAGCTTTGCATCATTTATGGAGTATGCATTATTCTGGGCTAATGTGAACGTAAGCCTTTGATCTCATGCCATTGCACCAAGCGAAATAGATGTAACTGTTGAATTCCTTCCTCTTTTATCATTCCTCAGTCAATAATACTACAGCTTACCATTCCTCCATCCCCCTCCTCTTTGTGCAGCTTCTGGGGCTGTGTTGCTTTCCTTCTGGTTTTCAATCCTGCTGCATTCCCCATGCTTTCAAGACAGGTTTTATACAGGAAAAAGGAAAATACATTTCATAATGCAAACATGCCCTGCTCAGCACTTTCTGTTATCTTATTTATACACTGCAGTACAGCTTTCTATGACCCAGTGATTATCATTTCCCAGAGCTATCATCACTTTAAAGCTACCTCTGAATTGTGCTCCAGCAGATGGTACAACCCTACGAGCACTGTGAGAGCCTGGAAGGGAGGGGATGGGGCTAGTTGTGCACACACAAACCAGGCTGCTGCCCCAACAGCCAGGAAACCTTTACCTTGCACTGCTTCTCATATTGTTCAACTTCAGCCTGTATTGTTGAGTACTGTCAGGCTGTTAACCACCAGGGAAATCAAGGTGGTTGTTTTTCTTGGGTTTGGGCCTGTCTACTCACTGACTTTTTTTTTTTTTTCTTTTAATTTTTTTTCTCCCCTGCATAACAACTGAGCTGATTAATTCCAAGATAGAATACCAAATAAGTAAGAGTCATTCATTATATGCAGTATTCTAATAGATTTCAATGTGATCTAAACTTGGATTGAATGCTAACCCATTGATTGCTATTCAGTTGTTAAAGCAGCTGTGCTACTAAGCTGAGCAGTTGCTCTGTGTCATCCTTCTCTTTCTTCCTTCGATTTCTACCTCCTTTTCTCCACTCTTGAAATGGCTAACCCCTTGTCTATACATTTTCCTTCAGTGGATTGTGTCCTTTGTGACTGACTACCAAGTACACAATGAAAATGGTAGATAGCTAAAGTCATGAAAGATACGTTATCCCCACGTAATTGGGTGAAATTCCCATGGGTATTTCACCAAGCAAAGCAGGTTGTTATCATTCTTGTTGAGATGATAATAAAGAGGTGTGATTTACTGCTTCGGTTGTTTCAAAGGTGTCATTTGAACCTAGGGGAGTGTGGTGCTGTTAAACAGACCTGGACAAAGCCCTACAGAGCAGTGAGTGCATGTCTGTAATTGTAGACAGGGACATTAAAAAATGGCTTGATTATTTTTCATAATCCTGCACTTTTTCTTTGACTGGAAGTGAGGTTGTGGGTGCTTTTCCACTGTGCAAATGAGGTTCTCTGGAGGGTACATAAGTATGTGTACACACATACATATGTATACATACTCACTAATTGAATGTGTATATGCATTTTTACACGTTAGCATAAACATTTAAGATCTTTTATGGGTATCCAAGCACTTTTTTCTTCAGTAGTGAGTTCTATGTTTGCTTTCATAGCTGAATAAGTGTTCAAAATATCTTGTGGAAAATGTGGCTACTTTAGTTCTCTAATCCTGAGTTATATATCTGTCTTTAGGCTACTAGGTTTGAACCTTCTGGCTTTTACCTTTAGTGAATAGTGAATCTGACCTTGTGGAAAACACTGGGAAAAGTCCTCATTCATTCACTTGTTGCTGCTTAAACTTGAAGCCTTTTAATAATTCTGTGAGTTCACCTCCTCCTTCCAGACAGCATTTGGGAAGGGTTATTACACATGGTTGCCTGAAGCTGGGAACTAGATCTGGTGCAATAATGTGTGAGGAATCTTAATTTAAAAAAATTTTTTTAAAAAAAATTATTAGCAGGCCTTTTATTGTGCTTTACATAAGATTGTATTGGGTTTGTTATGAATTCTGCTGACACTTCTGCAAAGAGTCAAAGTGGGGTTGCATTGTGGTGGTGGGAAAAAAATCAGATCTCTTTCATATCCACTACTTGGATGCCAGAAGTGGTTGGTGCCAATGGCCATTCTTGCTTTAACATGTTGCAGATAGGAAATAGCTGCAGGGAGAATTAGAAAGTGGGAAAATAGTCAGCTGGCTCATGGGTTAACTGTGAGATTCCTGGTAGCAGAGAATTTCTTTCTTCATTCTGTATTGAAGCCCGTGGATGATAAAGCTGAGGTTCTACATCATAAATTCCCATTTGGACATTCAGTTTTGAGAACCTACATCCAGCATCCTTATCATTTTGAAGTTAAAGTCACAATCAGTAATGAAATCTGCTTGCTTTTCACACACTGAAATTAGCTTTGATTCTTTGCCTGAAACATATGTTTAAAAGGCAACATGCACATACTGTGCACTGACCCTATCAAAGCAATAAATACCATTGAAGTCATTTTCCGAAGCTGCCTACAGCATTAGTTTATTTTTAATATGGTCCCTCTGAAGGAGTGGTGTAGAAAATGCCTATGGGAGCTATTTGAATTGTCTGTCTGGGGTGAAGTCCCTACCTTGCCCTGCTGAAGAAGAAAGTAAGAGGGGATACTAATTTCCCTTTGTTGTTGCAAAAGATAATGTTTAATTCATTGGATTTAGAGTCTTTCTAAGGAAAATAGTATTCTGTTTGGGTGAGAAAAATACTTCTTTGATACTTAGCATGATTTGAAGCGAGGGATGAGGGAGAGAGATGTTGCTGTAACTGAGAATGGGGTTTAGTCTGTGACAGCTCTCCTGGTTCTTTATGACAGCTGTTTTAGACTTTTTGCTATTTCTCCTGCACTGTTACCTGGGCATTCCTCCCAGCTTCAGAGGTTCCCTCTGTGGAACAAGGAGGAGATGGGCACTCACCAAATGACCATTTCCAAAGTGACCCCACTCACCCAGGCAGGCTGTGCTCCCTGACACAGGTGAGGAGCCACCGTATTTAGATCTGAGGGGACTGTGTGCCAGAGGCAGTGAATGGGTCAGACCACAGGGTTGGTTTCACACTCTGGTACCAACCTTCTTCTCCCTGTAGAGCCTCAAAATTCCCCACGTTTTGCTGTGCCAGAGCCATGGCAGGCTCAGACAAAGCAGGCACCTGAGTGCATGAGTTTTCTGTCCCTTGAATGTCAAATGACATAAGCATGGTTTGGATTCTATAAACCTGAAAGATTGGTCCATTGGCAAAAGGAATGCATTTTTTGTCACTCATGGTCACAATTAGAATGACAAGGCCAGACTCCTCCATCACTGCTCTTTAACACTGTCAGCACCAGCTTTGCCAGAATTATCCTGTCTGAAGCATGAATGGGCCTATTCATTTTCTCACTTTGTTTGACCTAGGAATCTAGGAACTACTTAATGACATATAGGCTGCTTTCTTCTGTAAAGAAATTATTAAGTTAAAGACTGGGCTAAAAAATGTGCTTTCCTAGCCGTGAAAGACTAATTTTATGTTTGTTTGGACATATTTGTAGAGCTGTGTTATGCACCATGCTTCTAAATACTGTTTCATGCTGTATAATGAGTTTGAAATCTTTCACCTTCCAGGGCTTGTATTCGTGTAGAGAAGAGAGGGAAGCATGGAGAAGAAGTATATAGATTTAGGAGCACACTTTGACTCAATTTCTTGCATTTTGCTATGGCCAAGGCAGGAAAACACTCAGATCTCATGCCCAAGATGTGTTTTCAGAATGCAGTGGTTTCTTTTTAAATGGGTCCCCAGAGAAGATGATCTCAAGGAGGGAAATGCATGCCGTCTTTCCAATGAGATAAGAATAATCATTGCATTTCTGCTGTGTGTTTCTGCAGCGCTGTAAATACTCCATGAATCTCAAGACGGAGATCACATTCAGCTGCTGACAGTGGGAGCCTGGCCACCAGTGTGGGGAAGCAGCAGTCTGGCACAGGAATTTGGTGGCAGATTTACCAAGAAACATCTCATTTCCTTACCTGTGCATGAAGTGGGTGCACATGGGTGGCAGGAGTCTTGTGGACTGAGGTGAATCTTGCTTTGTTTTCAGGAACGTGTAAAAGGCAGATAAAATCCATCTGAGGTATGAACCTGAGACCAGGCTGTGAGCTCCCTGTCCACATGGCAGAGTCTTGCCCAGCTGACCATTGTGAGAGCTGTGAATTTGTGGGGATTGCTGTCAGAGCCATTGGATGTTTCGTGGTAACAAGGTCTAACTCTTCTGCCTGATTTAATTGCAGGTGGATCTTGAGCTCCCCTGCTTATGAGCAGCTTTCTCAGCAAAGCTGATGGCATCAGCCTTGCAGAATGACTCAGCTACACTGTGGAGGAAGGTCATCATTAGCTTGTCCTCGGTGTAAAAGTGGCCACAGTGACTCCTTTCTTTCAATAATTGATTTGGCAGAGCACCTAATGGTGTTCCTCTGCAAGGCAGATTCCTGTAGCAAAGGGAGGTTTTGATCTCTCATTGTCTTTTTGCCTCAGCTGTCCTGACCCTGAGGCTCACATGAATGTTTGTGGAAGTTTTGGAAGTTACCAGAAGTACCTGAGTCATCAGTCATTCATGCAGACCTGGAGGAAGTCCTGGGCATCACTAGGTAACCATCAGCCACAACATAACAGAGCAGAGGGAAGTTTCACGTTTCTTTGGAAGAGTTTTCTGAGTGTTCCTGTGAGAACTGTGCCAGACCTGCTCCTCACACCCAGATTTTGGCTCCGTGGTGCTGCAGTGCTTGTTGGGTTTAACTGTGTACCAACAGACCTGAAAACAGACTACCCAGCTCTGAAAGTCTTCTCTTACTCAGAACAGGAGGGCTATTAAAATCCCAGAAATTAATGGCTTATTTTATGGAACTGGATATTTAATCTCAAAAGTTAATTTTTGTCAGTAGATTACCATTTTAAAAAATGTGTTTTGAAAACTGCTGTCCGTTCTAAATTAAATTCTCTGTATTCTTTCAATGAAAACCAGCAGACAGTTCCCATCTTGAAAACCAATGCTGGAGTAAATCAAGAGATTTTCTTAAATTAGATTTTAAAATTCAAAATTAATTAATATTAATTAATATTAATTCAATATAAAATACTTTAAAATAATTTTAAAGGAAATCATAGAAGAAAAGGTGATTTATTTCAAAGCCATCAAGATAAAAATATTTTGGTTTTTTGTTAAAGACAGATTCCTCCTGCTGACTAATTCTCAAGTCCCGCATGGATTGAGTTGACAATACGAGTCTTTGTTTTGTTTGTTTTGTTGCAGCTGGATTTATAGGCAGCTTTTCAGGGGGAGAATTTCTTTGCTTCTATGATGGTCTAGAAGGCTTAATACTGTCTTGCAAATGTTTCTGATTGCACAATTTATGGTGCTGTTTGGTTTATTGTTAAGTACAGTAGTAGTCACCAGGTTAATGTCATTTTCTTTCTTGCTGCAGAGTTTGGTCTTTGCAGCACTCTTGCTCAGAAAGCTGCTGCTCACCCCAGGACTGGTCCCTTATGGAATGAGTGTTGTGTGTTGGAACCAACTCCTATAGAATTTGGAAAAGCCCAGGAAGTCATCCAGCCAATCCCTTCCAATTCCTCCTTCCTGCAGTACACAAGAGTTTTTGGAGACCCTCTGTGCTGCCTTTAGGCTGTAAAAACTCTGTGGGCAGCCACCATTTGAGGACAATCCCTGCTAAAACCTGTGACAAAACCCCATGGCTCCTCTTCTAGCTTCCCAAACAGAGATGCAGCTCTAAAATCCTCCTAACCTGCTGCTTATGGGATGCCATCACTTGCTAGAGGAAAATCTCATGCCCTAAGCAGAAGAGGAGAGGAACCATATCCCAATAGAATGAAAAGACCTGAAATCTGTCATAGAAGAAGAAGGAGGAAAATCCAGAGAAATCATGTCTGTGCTGTCTGGTTTATCCTTTGTCAGTATTAAGAGTGCTATCTTTAGGAAGACACTTTTTTGGGATAATAAAGATTGGGCATTTAGCAGTCTGAATAAAGTCAGGTTCCTATTCCCACAGATGTATTTTTGTCTAGTGTCTGCGGCTTAGGAAAGGAGTGTTGCAGATTTTACTCACCCATTCATAGCGAGCAACTAAATGCTGGTATTTTTGAAAAAAATTTAAAAAAAAGAAAAAAAAAAGAAAATAAGGCGAAGCAGAAAAATAAATCTCTTGTCAATTTGACCCACCACTGGGGGCTTTTCTTCATTATTGATAGATCTGTAATTTTTATCTGCCCTTTATTCTGCATGTATATTTATATGAGTATTTTTTTCCACAAACCTGCAGTGCAGTGGAAAGCTAGATTTAAATATTTTCAGACCGACTGTGCCCATCATTTGCATTCCACTGACTCATTCAGAGCAAAGACATCTGAGCAGAAATACAGCAGATAAAAGAGAAACCATTAATCCAGGGAAGATTACTGGCACAGAATCTTTATCCTGTATCCTCCCTGAAATGAGACAAAGATCTTACTATGTACATCCCTCTGGCTTAGCTTCAGAAAGTAAGCAATACAGTAGTGTAGACATGGTACTTTTTAAAGGCACATTACATTGGTCTGAAACTTCAGTCTTCTGGCAGAGCTCATGGCTGCTGAGGTGTTTTTCAGTGGTTGCTTTCTCAGAATAGTCTTCAGTACCCCAAAACCTTTCTTGCAAGGGCTCCTGCAAGGGGTAAGACAACACAATCCCTGATCTGCTCCTAAAAAGACAGCATGAGGATGGAGACTGTTCTGCAGCACATGGGTTACACACGTATTTTACAAGGTCTTGCTTCTGCTGACACCTCATCTTGATGTGAGCTCAAAGTGCTAGTTAGCTTTTAATGACCCTAATAAGGCTAAAGCTTTCCAGATACTGGTGCTTCAGTTCTGGAAGGGGGGTGGGCCGAGGATGTTGAGCAGGCTTGCCCTTTTCAGGAGACACTCATTCCAGGTGACTGGGCATATTAGATTTCAGAGTGCGGCAGGCTTTTATCTCCTTTCCCTGCGAATGTGGCAGGCTGCAGTTGCTTTTCCCTTTGCTGGTTGTTTGTCTCTCTCCCTCTGTCTCTGTGATATTGATCCTCAGTTAAAAGAGCTGAGAGATAGAGCTCAGGAAGCATCCCTTTCTTCTCTGGCAATCGGTGGAAAATCCAGTTGCCATGTGATTACTGCACTGTCTCAGCTGCTACTGGCCATTGACCATCTCCTGCTGGAGTATTTCTGTGCCATGATAATAACAACAGAACCTACTTTAGTCATTTAGGGCTTCCATTTGAAGCAGCCCAGAGGGTTAGATGGTTTTCTGGAGGTAGCTCCATGTGTTTGTGGACTTATCTTGCTATGGTGTGCACTCAGCTACGAAATAAAATTGCAGGAAATGATTCAGTTTTGAATCATTCTATTTAGACTGGCAGAAGCCGAAAACCCTCCTGTGAGCTACAACAATGTGGACTGCTATTCAGATGGGAAATGTAAATACTTCAGCATGCCTGATCAGTTGGACTAGAAGTGCAAGCAAACTGCTCTGAAGTGTGGATTCTCAGCTTTTATTCCAGACTGTTTTGTTCCTCCAGACCCTCTTGTTCAGGTGAAAAATGTTTTCCTTTTCTTGGCTCTGTGCAGGGTGTATGTCTGTTAAGACCTTTGGAAAATAGCTAAGCACAACAGGAACCAAGACCTGGAGGAAGCTTCTTTCTAAACAATTCTGCATCCTCTTCCAGTTCAGAGAAGAAGAATATTTAGGTTCATGGAAAAAAACCTTGCTGTTATGGAAAGTTCAGCTTACCAAGAGTAAACCATGATCTCTTTGTTGTTTTAAACTGACAAAAAGCGAGGTCAGTAGCAAATCTTGTTTCTTCCATAATTCAGAGCCCAAGGTCTGCAAGGGCTTTCCCCCTCACACTAATAATGTTCACATTATCTATTAAGGGTGATTTGATTTCAGGTGTCAGCTTAGAGATCTGGGTAATAATCTTTATCAATAGGAAACTCTTCTTAATGGAGTAGTGTTTGCCTGTTTTTAACTACATCTTCTTCTCCTGGAAATATCAATTATCTCTCCTGCTCCATTTTAGAGTCTGTCACCTTGCCAAATATTGAAATAGGAAGGTTTATTTATTGCAAAGGATATACAAAGACACAAAAAAAAAAAAAAAAAAAAAAAAAAAAGGGATATGTCTTTCATTGTGCCCTCTTGCTGTTGATTGTTCCTTAGATTTGAAAGGCAAAAGTGCAGTTCTGATAATCCTGTGAATCCTTCACACTTCCTGCTAGAAATGGCCCTTTTCTGCCTCTCTTCTGGGCGTTGTCTCCAGGGTCTGTGCCTTGCATGCTGCCTTTGAAGCACAGCTGTTTTTTTCATGTTGTGCCACCTTTGTTTGGGGTTTGACCAAGTGACATTACAGGTGAGAGGTGAGCTTGCAAGAGAACTTCAAGTAATCTTAGATCAGCTTGTTGTCAGCTGCATTGTGTTCCTATGCAGCATGCTCATTCCTCTTTTGATGTCTCTGCCGATGTTTTAGGCTTTACACACAAAATAAACACAAGAAATAAGAAAGTATTTATACAGACACATTGCCTCACCTGAGATGGTGTCATTGTGCCTCCTGCAGACTTAGCATCTCAATGATCAAGACAGACAAAGCTTTGGAAATTAAAAAGAGGTCCAAGGTCACCTCTGCAGGAAAGAAGCAGCACACATCTCCCATCCTGTGGGCAGGTGACAGTCTGTCCTGTCTCTTTTAAAACAGTTTTGATAAGAGGACATTCCACAAATCTGAGAAACAGGCGCTGCCCATTTCCATACTTGGAGGAAGGGTGTCTTCAAGTGAGGAAGCTTGATTACAAAGTCTGCTGAGTATGCAAGGGAAAGAATGAAATATTGCACTTGCCACGGTCCTGATTTTTGTTCTTCTCTTCCATTATCTAAAGGAAATATCGTATGATCTTTGTTCCAGTTATTGCAAACAGTTTTCCAACCGGTGCAAGAGAAGATGTGTGGGATGGAAGCAGGACTTTTTCTTTTGTGTGTCTGTGTGTGCACACCACTGTGAAATACTGAGTTCTAGAAATCATCACATGCATAAAGTTAAAGCTATCAGCAAGTATTCACACATTGCAGGCTCGGTTTCTCGCCACAGAAAAGAAATCCTTCAAGGTCCTGCAGAAACCATCCTCTGGAGTTCCTTTCATCTCATAAGGCATCCCAGAACAGTTTTGCAAAGCCATGTTACTCTCTGAACTCATGAAGATGGATAAGGCTGAGGAAAGAGCTGCAGCTTGGCAGCTTGGTGAGAAAGAGGAGCTACGATCCTCCCTACGTCATGGTATAGAGATCACATCAATGCCAGGAGCTGCACGTGAGAACAAATGGAAGAATAACAGATCCCTGCATGTTGCCATGGAGCTCTTCTGTCTGGACTTCAGGCATGCTGTAACATACGATCCTTCTCTTTGTTCCTGTTATAGGCAGCCCTGGTTGGTCTTGACAGCATTACTGTGCTCAGCAATCAGTGTTATCCCCATAAAACAGCTCAGTCAGTGTCAGCAGAGCCATTTCTGGGACTTGCTTGCTCTCACTCTTTGCTTGCACACTGCTTTCCAGACCACCATGCTCTGCTACTTTCCCCACCTCGATCCTCACAAGCACTCATCCACCACCACAGAGCAGAGCATACTGAGGAAAGCTCTTAAAAAATTATCTAGGAGCTAGCCAAGTTTTTTTAAATAATTTGTTGATTTGCCAATTCTGCTTTACCAGGCTTCCCTCTCATGGTGTCTGTAACTTGACATTATGAACTTTCTTATTAAATCAAGTGCTTCCAGACATTAGGTGGTGGAGTGGAGGAAGAACCACGTATGTTTTCAAGGAAAATTAATACTGATAAGGTGCTGGCCACTGTCTGTCCTGTTATTGTTAGAATGCACATTCTCTCCCTAGAGTGTAGAGCACCTTCTGATGGAGTGCTCCTTATGTTGAAAAATGAAAAACATTAAGGGCTCCATGGCACTTCATTGTTAAAATATTTACTGGAGCAGGCTCACTTCCTCCGTCTGAAAGTGTGGTGTATTTATAGAGGCATCCTGTAAGGGAGCATCCTGCACCAAGCAGTATTTTTGAAGATTAAGGCAATACTATGTGTGAAGGGGTGGGGTTGGGGTTGTGCCCTCTGTTGTCCCCTCTGTTAGCAGGTGCTGGCAGCATGCAGTGGACTGGAGGGGCTGATTGACTGAAGCAGATTCACTCTGGTATGTGAAGTCTGTGAAGCCCCTGCAGGGGATGGGAAAGGCTCACAGGGCTGAGGAATTTGAGGTCTGGGATCCCTGTGTGAAATTACCAGGAAGGATCAACTTTGAGTGAAAAGGGGGGTGTTTAGGTATTTTTTTGTTGTAGTTAAAATGTCAAATCACAGGGCTCCATCCCCACATAAATACTGCAGGTCAGATCCTCAGCTGATGTGCAGTGGCAGGTTTGTAGTGTGCTCTCTGTAGCAGCTGGGAATCCTGGGCTGGTGGGCATGGGAAAATTCCTGCTCTGCTCCGTGGCTGTGGGTGTTGGAAACAAGGCCTTGTAGCTCCTGGCCAGAAAGCAAGAACAATTGGAGATGGAGGTCACTGAAATGACAAGAGCAACTCTTGTAATCCAGTGTTGTCAGCACAAACGCAGCAATTGATTGAAAAGTGTCTGCTAACCAGGCAGCAAAGAGAGCAATTAGAACTGAAATAGCAAGAGGGTCTATTTCAGAGTTTTATGATTCCAGCTTGCACCACCCCACTAATTTTAAGTGCTGATGATTTTTCTGTCTGGGCCGGAGTCAGCTGGGGACCAAGAGCCATCTGGGACTGAACAAAACTCAGGATTTCTCAGAGCTTCTGCTATTAAGGTCATGTCATAAACACACCCTAAAACTGAGATGCAGTCCTCTGATCTACCTTGGGGATTAGCAAGGATCAGCACAGAGTGCGGCTGGGGACTACCTCAGCTTCACTGGAGATCATGACGTCTATTGGAGTCACCAGGTCTCCTGCACCAGAGGTACATGGTGGAGTTTTCCCAACTGGAAACCCACGTCAGAGCTCAGGCTAGACAGCATTTTAGGAAGGTATGAGTGAGACTGGGTACAAGAAACCCTATTAAGGCCTATGAGATGTGTGGGGACTCTGGGTCAGCTTGCTGATGTTGAAGGTCGGATGCTTGAGCTCTCACTGGGGTAAAGAAAGACTTTCAGACAGTCAAGGAGGTTTTCTTGTCCTGATCTCCAATAAATGTCATACTTAAGAAAAGAGTGGACCTGGTGGCCTGGTGGAGGAATAAGCAAGCTTGGGAATAAGCAAGCAGGGTGAACAGGGTCAAGCTAATGAGTGCACCATCTGGGGAGAGTCAGCAGATAGGGCAGAAATGATGACTTATCAACAGAGTTTCTGAATGGAAGGAAATGGTGTCTAGGGCAGAGAGCTCTTGACAGGCAGCTTTGTGTTCGGTCTGTGTGTTAAGGTCTGCTGTTTGAGGAACAACAAATAGGCCCCAGAGATGGGTGAATTCCATGTGTGAGGCTCTGTGGCTTGCAGCACCACTGATCAGACTGCACAGCTCATGGATTGAGTGTGTGTCAGAACTTTCCACAGACTGTTCAGTGAGGAACACCCTGATCTCTTAATAAATATTAGGAGTACAGTAATAGCAGCGCAGTGCAATGTTGAACAGTCAATTACTTGAAGGGCTGTTTCATCAAGTAAGAATGTGTAAAAGATTTTCTTGGATTCTTGCATCATTGCTTAGGCTGGGATGGTTGCTGCAAGAATCACAGTGTTAACCCTGGATATATTCCAAGCTCAGTAAAAGTAGTTTTTAGCCAACTACTTTGGGGCTTGAATTTGCTGGATGCATGTCTACACAGTGCTGAATGGAGCATTAAAAATGGTGTGTGCCCATGGCATTGATAATCTCTGTTGACTTTATGGGGAAACACAGAGCCTCAGATAATGGGATGATGAACAGAAACTACCTCTCCACATTCTTTTATTACCCTCTCATCCCACCCAAGAACTGCTCTTTGATAAAAGGTAAAACTATGCACCATTTATTTCTGCTGTGAATGTCTGCTGTACTTTAAGAAAGGAACTGAAATCTTCTATTCAGTAGGTTGAACATGACATTCTTCTACAAATCAGCCCAAGTTCATACCAGGGGTGGCTGTGTGTCCCAGTTGGGTGAAGGTGTAATTGTGCTATTTAGTTTGCACGAAGGTGGTAGAAAGATGACATGGATTTGAGCCCTGCTGTCTCACACTGAGCATTCCTACACCTTGCAACATGAGAAGCCCTGTTGCAACTGCAAGAAGCTGATGGTGACTCCAGCCATTGCTTACTGTGAGCAGAGGTGACTTCTGTACCCCTCATTTTGCCAAGTGTTTTGGTGCTGACTGCACACAATTATGACTATTCTACTGTTTTAAAGCCATTTTTGCTTGGCACCAGCAGCCATTTCTAACTAGCTGACAGGTTTGGAGGTCTAATGCAGTGCAGTTGCAAGAGAATTCTAGATACCTGTTTGAAACTAACCAACCCAACATAAGAAGTAAATTTCTTATCCAGAAGTCATTACTGCAGAGGAGTGGAGTTGTGGTGAAAACATTTCAGGCTGCAAGGAAAGATCAGGTAAAAATATTCTTCAGTGATGCACAAATAGGTAGACAACACCACCTCAGAATACTCAGTTCTTGAGTGGGTATTGAAGATCTTGCTTTTCCTGGGTCATTCTACATTGTTAAAAAAAAAAAAAAGGAGATCAGGTCATTTTATTCTGGAAAGAATTTTTCCTGTCTCTTTGGCTGTCACATGTATTTAACTTTAGTGCCCTCAAGGACAATGTGGTGGATCAGCATGCTAAGGTCTACAGTCTACAGCCTGTAGTTTTTCATTTCACATTGCTTTAAGAATGGTCCTCTTTGTTTCCATTTTGAGCCACGGCTGAATTCTTACATGTTGTCTGATCTTCAGGCTCAAATACCCAAGAGAATAGGCAGCTGTGAATCAACCCTCTGTGTGCTTTCTAGCAGGTAGTCTAGCAAAGAAGGCAGTATGCTTCTTCTTATTTCTTTAAATTGACAGGGATTTGAAGGAAAAGACTTTAATAAAAGTCTCATGAATGATTATTTTCTTCCTGCTGATGATTCTGAATTGCATGCAGAAATATAAGAACCTTTTAAGAGGGCTCTGTGGGTTTAAACCCAATTCTTTAGATTTATAATTAAAGCTCATTGTCTTTATGCTATCCTACACCTTATGAGAAGGATCACCTTTCTAATTACACAGTACCAGGAGGTCTGTCAAATGCTTTTACTCAGTATTATGGTACACAGTTGCTCTATTTTTTCTTCTCCTTCCCCTTCTTCCATAGATTCTATATTATGTTTTGGAAATTCGGCATAATAATTTTTTTTTTTCAGGCCAGATGTTTCACTCTGCTATGTTAAGTCATTTTGACATACTGCCATGAAATGGAAACAACTGCTAGTTTTAACATTGCTCCCTATCTTTATTAAAAGGTACGTCTCATGAATCTTAATTCCCCACATACATGCTATCTTCCTCTCTCCCCCCCTCTCCCCCATTACACTTCTTTCTTTTCCTCCCTGAAGAAGGAGGAATATTAAAATTTCCTTGCTGTTCTGTCTGAGTGGTTAATGAGGTTCTAGATAGCATAATGAATATGCAGTGCTATTGATTCTGTGTGTGTGCCTGCGCGCGTGCGTTTGTGTGTGCGTGTCTTTAATCACAGCTGGAATGCAAAATCAGGCTCCACCTTTCAACTCTATCTCCATCATGCTGAGAGAGTGAGAGAGAGCGAGACTGAGACTGCTAGACAGCTCGAAAGAGATTGCAGCTCAGATGTCCTGGAAAACAGCAAATCCCTCAGACCTGGCAGATTCCGTTACCATGAGAACTGCAGATATTTCCATTGTGATGGCTTGCTCTAGCAGCCATCTGTTACACCCATTTGATTAGGAAGTACAGTTCAGCTTGTATGGGATTTTCACTGCACCTTATCCCATGGCAGCATGCAGAAACTCTCTCTCTCTCGCTCTTTTTATATGCTAAACTCAATGTTTTTAAAGTGCTGTAATTTACTGAGGCTGAAGGCATTTAATGAAATGCTGGGAGGAGGTCACTGAGGGACAGTATCTCTGAGAAGAAAGAAGCACATGAGATATGTGAAGGGGATTAGCATCCAGTATATAAATAAGATCAGCCCAGAAATTAGCTGTATTTAGCAATTCCTCATCCTTGCCAGGGAGAGGAGCTTGATATACAGACCTCATGAAGTCATAATAAAATTAGTAATTGCCTCCTGTTAGTTAATCCCACTCCATATATATTTATTGTATGCATGCAATAAATGCATGCAGCAGATATATTTCAGGTCTTCTGTGAAAAGGGGAAGGTGATGACTCTCCCCAGATGCCTGAAGTGGTGCAGTGGCTGCACTGTGTAATGATTAGATTAGCTCTAAAAATTTAATGGTGCCATTTGACTTTTCATAGACGCAGAACAACCTTACACTTTCTTGAAGGTTTTCTGTGATTTACTGATTAAAACAATTGTTTGGAGTAGTTGAGTCCCTTGGTGTAAATTAGTGGTGGAGGAAATGGTAATGGCACATCAAATGGATATAAAAACAAAGGAGTCCCCTTCAATTAAAACTCTCCAGACATTCTTCCTAAGTGGCTGGCATTCCAGATTCAGGGTCATCTTATGTGTGGCATAGTTGCCTCGAGTATCTTAAAATGACTGAAGGTCTTGTAAACTCAGTGAAGCTAATTAAATCCTCACACACTGAAATGAATTTCTGATTGCTGCTAAAGAGGCATTGAGGTCAGCTCCTCTTTTCATTGCCCACACTTTATGGCCAATGCCAGATACTAAATAAATCAGATCCTCAGAATCAGGGGCTCTGTGGTTTTGTTCCTCTTATATATTCTCCCATCCGGCTGAACATAATTCCTTATCCGTCTTCATCTCGGCATGAAAAGTTTTCTCTTCTATTGTTTTTCCTCACATAGCACCAGATTACCATGGAGAAGACTATGATATCATAAGAAATGAATGAGCATGTTTCTCACCATGGGTGAAATATACATTCCAGGCCTAATAAAGTCAGGAATCATGTAATGGGCCTGGAAAAATGAGCTGCTTAGTTAGTGTAAATAGAAATGGTTCCTCTTTAGGTCTCTGCTTCAGCTAAGTAAGTTCTTAGGCACTTTACTGTTCATGGAGACACATAAGAACATGTTTAAGAGCTTTTCTGAATGGGGATTGTTCTTAAAATGCTTTGCTGCGTCTGGGCCCACAAACATTTTTTTTTAAAAAAGTAAAATTTCCTTTCTTTTTATAATAAAATATTTTCTTGTTGATCGTCTTTAGAGCAAATGAGAACTTTCACTTCCTGCAGCCTCCCATCTCACATAATCCTGGACGCTGAGCTACAGAGAAGAGTCCTTTTTTTTTCAGACAGGGCACTTGTTTTATGAATGTGGTATCTGCCTTTGACAGGCAGCAGATGTATGGGAGCCCTGAAATCTGAAACAATAAATACCATTCAGAGTCTCACCACTGAACCTTCTTATAGTACTGCCTTTGTTAAATGAAACATTTACAGGAATACCATCCCCCCTTCCCACCCACCTTCAAGGCTAGGATCTGAACCATGTTTTTAAAGTAAAGGTTAAGTACCTGAGGCATGAACAGTTGACATACAAAAGAAACTAAAGTAAATTTATCATTCGTTTGCCAGCTACGAGGTGTGTCGAGGGCTTTTTCTTTCTCTTTGTAATGCATGAGAAAACAAACCTGGGAAGTGTATGCAAGGAATATTTCTTTTCTACACTGGAATGTTAACATTTGTACCTTCTGACTTAATACTGTGTATTTCTTCAGAGTCATCAATCTCTTGAGAGTCATCTTGCCATCTGTACCAGCATTGCTCCAGGCTTCCATATGAAAGTCCAATCTGGCGGTATAAATACTGGATAATGAAGAGTAGGTGTTAAAGTTTCTGACTGGTTGGAAGATGAGCCTGTGTCTATGAAAGATCCGAATTCATGTGCTAAACAAACAAACAGAATCTACGTTAACATGGAAGTTCAACCAGAAAGAGCATGATGCATGTTTGTCCTCATACCCTCTCCCACTCTCTGTGGTTTTTCCTCCATTTCTTTCTTTATCTTTCTCATTTTTATAGAGTTTGCCCATGATTTGTGAGAAAAATGTTCTCTGACCATAACATTACACTTTGGAGATTACAAATAGGGTTAGCATGTTGACTTCCTTTAATGGAGGGTTCTTTGTTTTCCTCTCTCCTTTTGCTTCAGGAAAGCTATAACTACATAGATTAGCAGAACTTTTGCAAGAAGGGATGTAAAACAGATTTATTTCAGTGTCAGCTTTATCTGATCCATTTGGTCTTGCAGGGTTTGGATGGTTTCCTTTGTTACAATAACCAGCTTTCAAACATCTATATCCTTAGGGTATTAAATGTCAGCCTCTAGTGTATCATTCAAGGATAAAAGATTGACAATACTGAAGTACTTTTTTTTCTTCTTTTTTTTTCCCCCTTCTCCAGGACTGGCAGAGTCTTTACTCTGCACACCACTGCTGACCCCAGAAATGACCCACAGGAACTACTGGCGAAAGGAGTGAAAAGGTATTTCAGCTTGTAGGCATTAGAAATTCTCTTCATTAATAGCCTTTTTGCAGACTTTTCAGATAGATTTCCTGTCATTGTGATGAGGATATATTTGTAACGAGTCCCTTAAGTAAATGGCCAGTGGATAATTAATTGAACTAACTAGGACTTTCCGTACTGTATTTTTTTTCTTTTATTTCCTTTTATTTTTCTCTTTTTTTTTCTCTTTACTTTTTTTTTTTTTTTTTTTTTTTTTACCGGGGAGGAGGGAAGACTTCCAGATGGTCTCATGTCCTCTGCACTAGGTGTACAGCCCTTTCCTATCTGTTGGCCAAACATTTCAGCCCTAATTCAAATAAAACTCTTAGACATTCTATTTCAAGAGGTAGATTTTTTTTGTTTTGGTTGGGTCCATGTTGACTGCACTTCTCTGGGCAAGGGGGTTACTACCCTGAGCCTCATCACACTGAAAAAGTGTTGCTAAACCTGATCTTGCTGGAAGAGGCAGCTCAGAAGACAACATTTGGGTCAGTATTGATATTCAGACTATTGATTATATGACCATAATTCTGGTTATAATTCACCTTATCATTCCCATCATGCAGACTCCAGTCTTCCTAATTTGTGACACCAGTGGAAATCTACAGTGAGGCTAAATTAGGCTTTTTATTGTATTTCATTCTTAGATTGCATTTGTAGCACTGGCCTTCAACCTCTTTAATTAAAAGTTTGCAAACATGCACTCCTTAAGTAATTTCTGACCTTCACAGCTGGTTATGAGGCAGCTGTAGTTGATGTTTTTGAGCAAAGTCTATTTCCCTCTCTCAGGGGCCTCCACTTTTTCAGTTTTGGAAATGACTTATTAACTTTGCAGCCATTGGGACAATTCTCCAAAGAACTAAAGTTTCATGATGAAAATGCACAATTTTTCGCTGCACATCAAAGAGTTCAGATTTTCACTCCACTTGTCAGAGACTACTGATAATTACTTTTATTAACCATCTCACAAATAACGAATGTGTGAGGTCAAAAAAGTCTCATTTGAACTTTATGGTTTCATGTGTGAAAAAGAAATGCTTTTAAGAGTAACCATGAGTGTTGAGTTAGGAGCCATAATTTTCTCAGCAAAACAGCACCCATTAAGAAGATAAAGATTTTGGGGTGCTGGTCCAATGCTCCTGAGATTTTGTTCTGACAATTACTTGCAGATGTGTTTAAAACTACTTGTCTCTGTATGCTGCTTTGAGGAGTATATGTGCTTTATTACATCTTTCATTATTTTCTGTTAAAAAGGGTTTGCCAAATTAAAGGTCTCATATCTGACAGCTTCTTCAGAGAAACAGTTTTTTGTCCTCACAGCAATGGACATAAGCCACAAACAACATGATCCTATTCTCACTTATGCTATTGTAAATCAGGGTGAGCTTTGCTGAAACCAATGGAATTATCCCACTGTTTTAAGCAAACTAAAGAGAATCAGATATTTGAGTGCTGTGCCAGTGCTTCCTTCTGTTTGGCACTTGCAGTCTGCTCTGGACCAAGCTAAGAAGAGACAAAAAAAAATCACTAAAAAATGTCCTGTAGGTGTCTAAAGTGTTGCCTCTGAATTTCAGCTGTGGAAAGTTGTGATCTTCTGTAATTACTGCTCTAGTTGAGATGTTTAGACACCAAGTGTCCTAGAGCACACCTCCTCACCTCCCATCCATCCCTGCTGAAGATGTGGTTGCCCTGATATTTTGGACTCTTTTACACCTGTAGGTGTAAGCTGGAGCAGCCTAAGAGTTCCGAGTACAAATTCCTGATTCACCAGTGGCTCATATTTTAAACATTTCCTCCAAGGCAAACGGGAAAGGGCCTTTAGTATGTAATGTTTAAGCCTGTCTCTGCCTTTAAGTCTTGAGATAGGTTATTTATGGGAAGCAGACATCTAGGCTTTCTTATCCTTTTCTTCCGTGCATTGAAGGCAGTGAAGGTTGCAATATTAATTGCTGCATCAGCAACTCCAAGATTTAATGTTTTTCCCCATTTTGCGGGCAATGTATCTCTTGCATGATTTCCCACATACTCTTCACTTTCACAGCCATCTGAATGATAAGCAACAATAATGTCTCTGGAAGTGATCCATAAATCATATTCAAATCCACACATCCAAATGATCCTATTTTTAATCTCTAAACTACTGTAGTCTGTGCTTGCTAGTGCGTTTCAATTGGAAGCATTATGCTCCCCACCTACATGTTTCCTTCAAATCTGTGTTAACATGCACCTCCCTTCAAAAAAAAAATTCTACCTGGAGCTTGATTAATAACACATAGAAAAACTAAGGGTAATGAAGACCTCCCCAAATAAATTGAAGTGCTTATATGAACTACAAAGAACTCTATGTTTTATCAGGATCTATACAGGGAATATTAATGGTCTTAGGTTTAGGTCATGGCATTAGATTGGAGAGTAGCTGAATTGTCTTTGTTCCTTTTCCACAGAGTTTCTGCTCAAAGCCCCATCCAGCCTGGCCTTAAACAGTTCCAGGGATGGGGCATCCACAGCTTCTCTGGACAACCTGTGCTGGGGCCTCACCAGGTTTTATTTTGTGTCGAAGTATATAAATAGTTCCAGGACACTGTGAACTTTTTCTCCTGGAACATCCATCATTTGTTGTTGTGGTCTTTATGGAGGTATTCCTGGAACAAATGCTTTTGCTTTATTGTGGCTACAGCTGACACTTCCTTTCCTTCTTTAGCTCTCCTCAGCCAGTCTGCTGGGGACTTCTCAAGACAAAATTAGAAGTGGTGCCAGGCTTCACCCAGCTGATGGCTGGCAACCCTGTACAAGAATGGTTATGTCCCTTGTGAAAGTTTTTAGGGATCCCTTTCATGCTTTGCCTGTCCAGGTCTGCAGACCTCACCACAAGAAAGAGATGGACCTGTAGGAGCAGGTTCTCAGAGGGCCACAAAATGCTCAGGGAGCTGGAGCTCCTCTGCTGTGGAAACAGGCTGAGAGATGGGGTTGTTCAACCTGGAGAAGTGAAAGCTCTGGGGAGACCTCATTGTGGCCTGAAGGGGGCTTAGAAAAAGGAGGGAAAGGGACTTTTCATATGAACAGACAGTGACAGACAAGGGGCAATGTTTTTAAACTGAAAGGGCAGTTTAAGTCGGATACTAAGAAGAAATTCTTCACCGTGACAGTGGTAAGACCCTGGCAGAGGTTCCCCACAGAGGCTGTGGATGTCCCAAGGTCAATGTCAAGTTGGACAGGGCTTTGAACTGCCTGGTCAGATGAATGGCAGAGAGATTGGAACTGGGTGATCTTTAAGGTCCCTTCCAACCCAAGCCATTCTGTGATTCTCTGATCTGCAAGCTCACACTTTTGTCTGACCACTTCCTCGCAACTGGGTGCCAAAGGAGAAAGGAGAAAAAACTCTCTTTCATTTTCTACACCCACAGGTGAGTTAAAGCAGACTGTGCACCCCTTGTCCGCCCCATGGGTGTTGCCTCTGTTGGAGGATGGGAAATGGGCAGCTCTGAGCGCTGCTCCTGCATCTGCCCATCACGTGGCCCCAAGCAGCAGGTGCACATCCCCTGCATTGCCAGGGCACCTCATTATGCTGACATCCCCCGAGGCACACAGCCTCCACAGTGCTACCCAGGCTGGAGAGATGCCTAATAAACTCACTCCTGACCAGAATGCTAATGGGCCTGTGCCTTCAAAATGTTCCGTGCCCATTGCACATGTTTCTGTCGAGGTGATTAGTGTGGTTACTGGGGAGAGGGTTTGTTTTTTTCCTTCCCAGAGAGTGTTTTTTAATGTATAAATGGGATTCTCAGAACATCTGACATGGGGTGTTTTCAACCAAATCATAATTCTGGGTGTCAAGGAAGTGTATAATATCTAAAAGGATGTTAGAATCAGTCTGTATTAGACAGGTTCCTGAACACAATCTTAGCACCAGTGGTGGACTTCCAGGTGATCATGTAATGTCATCTCTGAGCTTCCACATTCAGTGTGTGCCTGAACTAAATATGCAAGCCAAACTGAGAAATTTATTAAAATCTTGGTGCAGGAGTTTTAACTTTGCAACCACACTAATAAGGGAATGTGAGTTATTTGTCTTGACTTCTGCATTGTCAGACTCAGTGTTGACAGTATTGCAGGATTTAATTTTTTTATTGGTTGTTCTGTTGAAAGCAAATCAACGTGGAAACTTTTTGAGATGATAATCTCTCTTGGTAATGTAAGTAGTTGATTACCTTTCGGGGATAAAAAAAGGGAAATATTCCTTTATCAAATAGTGCAATCATTGCTTGACAATATGAAAATTATTTATTGTGGTTTTTCATACGGTTTCCATCCAGCATTAGCTGAGGTGGAGATTCTCAGTTGAATTCCCATTAGACTTACACCTATCTCTAGCTTCTTTTTTATCCAAATTCAGCTTTTGTGGAATTGCAGTGGGTGAATGACTAAATTTTATTGCAAGTGAGGCTTCATCCAGCAGCAAATATGGACCCAAACCAGATGTGATTTGTTGGATGTCTACACATCTAAAAATAGGTGTCTGAGTGAGAATAATGAGAGAGTACACTACAGAAGAAGTCACAATTGGGTTCAAAGTTCAGGATGGAGACTCAAATGTCTCTGGAATTCAGCTTTTTACTGACCTAGAACATCTCAACTTCGGCAAGAGCACTGATGTTATTTTTCTTTGCATGTGCAATGGGAAGTGTTTCAGTGTCTCCCAGCTCATGTGGATGCAGTCAAAAGCTCTGTTTTGGCTATGTCCTTTTAAGTCAGGATTGGCAGCTCCCCTTTCCATCAGACAGCACTGTAAAGACAGGTAAGGATCCTAAACAGAGCTTCCATCCTTCAATAGGACCTGCTGTAGTTTTCTTCCACAGTGCTTATGGGCAGCAACATTTTCCTGCATCCTTGTTCCTTTAGGGCAAATAAAAGCAATACTAACTATTGCAAAGGGGGGGAAAAAAAAGGAAAAAGCATTCACCTCTAAATTATATATTTTTTCCAGTTTAAAAGTATGTAATTTCACAGGGAACACTCTGGGACTCATCCCACTGTGAAGCCATTGCTCAATTTCTCCCAGCAGTGGTCAGGTGCCTACAGTTCTCAAAGTGCTGAGCAGCCCCTGTGGAAGGCAGGGCTCTGGCACTGAGCTGACAGCTGAGCCGGGATTTTGGCACAGGGTGGGGTTTTGCTCCAGGATTCCCGGTGCTTGCATTGCTCCTCCTTGTCAGGCTCCTGGTTAATCACAGCTCACTATACAGGGAATGCATCCTCTTGACTTGGCCAACACCAAACATTTAATTTAAAAGAGATGTCAGTGTCTGTCTCTGGTCATCTTTCCTGCTCTGATTTAAAAAAAACATAAGAAATAAGGTTTGAACCCAATTTCTACTCTAAGGGTGAGGTAAGAAAGCAAGGAAGAAAGTGAGAAGATTATTAGTTTTAGAGATGAGGATCTGTTCAATAACTACCAAAAAAAAATGCTTTCATGAACACCAAAGAGTGAAGAAGGACTGGAAAGATGGTCAGGATAACTTACAAGAATATACAGTGAAAATAAACACAATCTAATAAATTCAAAAGCTGAATGGTGTTTGGAGTTGAAGGTTTGAAAAGAAAACACCAGCTTTTGTAGAAGATTTATAAGCAGAACACACTGGAAGTCTAAAGATGAATAGTTGGAAGGAGAAAGATATTGTTGAGTTAAAGTGGGAGGCTCCAGTTCTGTTAGTTGTCCTGGAAAAAGTAATGGAGGGAAAGAGAAAGGAAGAAATTGGTTAAACAATTTGTTTGGTTCTTTTTTTTTTATCCCAGACAAGTTTTTTAGGATGTTGAAGGAAAGTCACAAACTGCCAGGAAACAGGCAAGCTGGTGGAAGGATTATGCAAACAACATCATAAAACAGACTGTCTCCAGAAGACAGCTCCATGTATTAATTGCAGGTGTGCAGCTGAGTTAATGCAAAGCTATGAGTGGGAATGAACAGTGCAAAAGAGTGTTTTTCTGCCCTTCCCAGCTCCAAACCAGCTTTGTCTGCATTATGCAGCGCTGACTTTGACAGTTTTCCTGTACTCCAGCTCCAGCTGCTACCTCCACCCCCAGGCTGGCTCAGTCACCTCGTTGTTAATTACATTACTATGAGTGCTTGGAGATACCCAAGCAGGTCTGGGCTTCAGCAGGTTGAAATCTAAGAGCTCTCCTTATTTCAGAGTGATGCCAGCTGCTCTTGCCTGACGACCAGCCCAGATGGAGATCGTCCAGTCCATCCAGAAGGAAGCCTTCTCAAGCACAGTGCTGCCCTTTCATGATGATGGACACCAGGCTGCTGAGAGGAGAGTGGTTACATGAGCAAAGGGCTCCTGAGAGCATAACAAAATTACCCAGGAAAATCCAATCTTTAAGAATAGAATGAAGTTTGAACACCAGCCTTTGATTAGAGCTGGCTGGTAATGTTCCATGAAGGTTTTTTTTCCTTGGGGACAAAATATGTGAGTGTGTGAGAATGTGTGTGTGTGTACTTGGAGGTGTGCACTATGGTTTGTTTTCTTTTTTTTTCTTTGAGGGAAAATCTCATTTTCTTTCCAAAATGTTCTTTTTTTTTTTTTTTTTTCTCCTCCTCAATAAATTACTTTGTTCCCTCCCACAACCTAAATGTATCTATAAGATGACAAGGGGCAAGGGAATTGTTAAAACCTTTTTTAAAATTCTCCACAAAGAATGACATTTTTTGCTCACTATCTCTGAAATACATCTACAGACACAGTCAAGTTTTCCACCTACCTATGAATACTTTGGCATTGTTGTATCCCTGCTCCCCTTGCCCTTTCCTTTCCTCCAACTTTCAGCTGTGTTTAGTAAGTTAGGTTCCCTTGCTCATACATCATACCTTCCAACCCTCTTATCTTTATCACTGTTCATTGTAGTCACTCTATTTTATTGACTTCCTTTTTATATTGAGTTGCCCAAAACTGATCACAGTTTTCCAAGAGGGGCCTCACCAGGGCTATGTATGGAGGAATTATTACCTCTGTAGTCTTGCAAGTAATACTGCTCCACATCCCAGTATGGTATTTGCCTCTTTGTGCTACAGACTCTCACTGTGAGCTCATATTTAATCTGTCATCCACTATCACTCCCTAAATAAGTCCTGCAGCACTTCCCCTTTAGTAATAAATGCACAGAAAAATGTTTGAAGAAAAAAGTAAGTTATCCTCTTGGGTGGCTCTTTGAGCAAATCAGGGTTTTCATAGAGCTGGAGAGACATTGAAACACAGCCTCACACTCTGCCTCCACATATCTAGATTTTGCTGCTCTTATGCCAAGGGTGAAAGCAAAGATGGCATTTCCTATTTGTACATGTTTTCTTAATATTTACTGGTTGCAGCCCAGAGCATTGATAGAGTGGAGGAATATCGTATCTACTTTTAGAGTTCATATCCTACTAGGTTTCAGAAATTCTGCTTTAAGCAGTTTAGAAGGATGTGCTGTGAATGTTTCTTCAGCTACTTGATATTTTATGGAAATCAAGTGAATGCGGCTGTATATGTGAAAAACTAGGACATGACTTGAGTTGCAAATTTGACCCCTCTAGGTCTGGACAGTTCTTAATTTTCCAGACTGGATACCTTTCAAGCACACATTAGAGTGAGCATTTTCTCAGAACTGTCTGTCTTTCTTTTCTACTGCTGAATTTATTTAGAAGAACTTTGTTGACATTCAAAGTTGAAAAGCCTGCACAGTGTTTAATTTTCTCCTTCTTTTTGGCCAGTGAGTTGTCCTTCCAGAATAAAAATCCTTTCCTTTTTAGTCCATCTGATAATTCAACATAATTAATCACTGTGAAAAACACCAGTGAGGATTTCTAAATGTTATGTGGGGAAGTATGATGAGCACATATTTACCTTTTGAAGGCTACAGGAATTACAGTATGTCAAATCACAGTGCATTGCATTTGTATGTAGCCTGTTTATTTTAGTGTTCAACCATTAAATTTTTCTTTATTTATTTTGAATCAACCCAAGACTGTCAAACTCCAGCAATACAGATTTTACCTTCTTACCATGTTCCTCAGATGTCCTTACCAGTCTCTCTTTTGATACCCCTGAAGAAAACCAAGCATCACAATCTACAGAAGAGCAGTCCTTGGAATTGCCTGAAGAGTGCAAGAACCGAATGATGCAGGAAGAAAAACCCCATAAATATTGCACAGCACCAGCATTTTTAAAGTGCTCCCTCATTCCTGCTTGCAGCATAAGAGCACACATTCATAAGGCATGTCACCCTGAAATTGATGGGAACCTTTCTGTGGACTACACAATTTGTGTACTAAGCCTCCAGGTTCTTGAAGTGAGCCCTTACTGCTACAAAGAGCTCTTAAAATTACATTTAAATTGGAAATAGAAATCTCCTCAGCCCTGACACTGGAGCAGAGTTATTATTTCCCATGCCTGTCTTCTCTCACTCAGGAAGCCTCTGCAACATGAAACCCTCTTCTGATTGTTCCTCCTCCAAATGCCTCTCTCAACTGCCTGAACTACACTATTTCCTTATGAAAGGAGGAAAAATATGGGAATTTAGGCAAGCAGAACAGTCCTTGTGTTCAGAGTGAAAAAGCAACGTCAAGAAGGGTCTAGTTTTCCCAGCCACTGAAACGTGTTTACCTTCTTCCTTTGCCTTGGCACAGGAACAGGTGAAGTGCAACTTCCAGTTCAGTAAACTCTAGCAGAATAACCAAGGGCTAAAGAGAGTTCCCATGTGTGTTTTAGGACTCATGAGAAGATGCATTCCCAGCAGTTTAGTCCTGCAGAACCAGTAAGAAGTGGTAACACACCTAAATACACATGTGTACAGGTCTGGACATTCAGCTTATTTTAAATCCAGGAACTCAAGAACATAAATCTGCTTGTCCTAGGGGGATGACACAAAAGGGGGAACATGACTGTCTAATTTAAGTATAGCAGGGTATAGTTACTGTCTCCCACTTAGTTGTGGAAGACAATTTTTTAATAAAAAACCAAACTAAGACAGGAAGAAATTGTTACATGCTCACAGCAGAGATTTCTTTCTCCTCTAGAAACTAGGTGAAGTACTTAAGTACTTGAAGGAGGTTCTGGAGCAGCTTGCTGGCAAGAAGTGTGCAAGAGAAGTCTGATTGAGTTGAGTCCATTTCCAAGAGAGATTAGGTGGTGTTATTGCATGCAGTCACTCAAGAGTGCTCCAGGTGCGTACCTCAGGGCATGCCCTGTGGTTTAGCTGCTCACCTTGAGAACTGAGCTTTTCCAGTCTGCACTGAGAACTGAATAAATGAGAATCAGGGTGCATGGGTCAATTGCCACAATTGTCCATCTGCCTCAATTCACTGGCTGTGAACACAAGGCTGTATAAAAGAACAGAGAACTTAATTCCTAAGTTTTCAGTAAGATTTCCTCAGAAAGGTAACATCATTAGAGTTGCAGACTGACTCATGGTGCTATTACTGCAACAAGAATCTTGTTTTGATTCTGTTTTAAGGGGGAAAGGAGTATGGACATTAAGTCAGAAATATAAAGTCTTGAGAGATGTTTTATAAAGGCAACAAGCCTGGACAAGATGGTTGTTTGGTTTTCTTTCAAGTTCTTGAGTTCAAGTTAGCAGTTTTCTTACATGAATCAAAATGTCAGAATGGTCCCTAACTTTAAGTCTTAAAAGGAGAGGCATGATGTGAAGAACTCACAGTCTTGTCAAGAAGGTACCAGAAGTCAGTTTTATGCTCTCTGTCTTGGTGGAATTGGTTGTCATCTACAAAAGAAAACAAGCAAAAGAATCCAACAGTCACGTTCTAGTGACAAAAAACATAAGCAAGGAAGAGATGACTGACTGTGTTGAATGTTTCACAGTCAACACCACAGAGAGTTCTTTCCTTCTTCTGAGTTACAGGTCTTTCTACTCTGTGTGAACTTTGTTGTGTGGGGGTTTTGTGCTGAAAATTACCTTCCTCTACCAAACTCTTCTCAGATGTGTGGAATGTTTTCTTGGTCATATCCAGAGCAGTGCAGGTGATTTGGAGCAAGAAGGGGTTGCTTTGATTTTTCCCTTCATCAGATGACATATCAGGACTCAAAAACAGAGCAGCTGTGCTGGCTGGTGCT
This sequence comes from Eopsaltria australis, assembly GCA_034509425.1. Taxonomy (NCBI): domain Eukaryota; kingdom Metazoa; phylum Chordata; class Aves; order Passeriformes; family Petroicidae; genus Eopsaltria; species Eopsaltria australis. Next base: position 50,171 of record JAVTVJ010003440.1, read on the forward strand.
ACACTGCAGGCATCCAGTGATGACTGCCAGAGGCTGCATTCCCTTGCAGAGGTCTGTGGCTCACCAGGACTGACCAGGGGAAGAGGAGAAATGTGCCTGTGCACTTGAAACAGAGCTACTGTCAGGAACTGGACAATGTGAAAAGCTTGGTTCAGGCTCTGGTCACTTTTCTCACTGCCATTCCTTTCCTAGTTTGGAGACAGTTTGGAGCATTTCCTTCTTTTGTTTATTTCACTTGGGAACAAATGGTTCATTTCCCTCTCTCCCAGCTGCTGTGAAAGGTTCTTTAGTTTCTCCAGAATGTATTATGCAATACTGCAGAGCAAGTCCTTTTTTTCTTTTCAGCTCCATGCCTTTACCATGTATTGTAATCTGTCTGCTCTGATTAGGTTCATCCTATAGAATTACTGCCAAATTCTGTATTACGCAGCAATGTTTAGTCTTCAGCCTGGAAGCTATGTACAGTCCTTTTAAGATGTTCATACATCAATATCAGTCCTGACTAATCCCGAGAAGCTTTGGATGGCAGGAAGAAGAAAAGCTTCAAGCTAGATGTTCAAGTTGCAGGACAAACACTGTGATCTTTGCTGTGCCAAAATTCCACAGCCATCAACAGAAGTTGGGTTAGAGAACAGGGCTGCAAATCTCGTTTCTGATATAGTTGTGGAAGACACTGCCTCACCACGGACTGGGCTCTCTTTCTGTTAAAGAGCTTCAGTGCTGATTTGGGAAGGGATTCAGTGGAACCCCGTATTTGCACTGAATAGTTTAATAAACCTAAAGTAGATTTAACCCATCTAATTCTTCTTTGTAAGAAGACAAAAAAATTCCAATGTTTTCTTGTGCTTTCTGTAAATATGGGTGGATTCCAGATCAATATGACTGGTGGCCTCAGTGACAATTAGTAACTCATTATTCTGTTTAATTAATGCTTATATCACAGGGGTACATGGAATCCAGACAGGCTGGAGCAGTTCCATCGCAAACCTGCAATTCCAGAGATCCCCGAGCAGCCCTGGAAAAATTAAGAACACTGGGACCTTCACAAAACTGCAGGGGATTTTTTGCATCCTTATCAAGGCTTGGTTAAAATTTCAAGGTGGTGGAGAAATGGCAAACATTTTTAACATGAGAAGTGGCCATGGTTTTGTGGGTAGATGCAACTGTGGGGGCTCAGCTGGAGGTGATGCCTTGTGATAAGGAAGGATGGGTAATCCTGCAGCCGAGGGCAGAGGGAATTAAGAAGCCACCGTTAACAGGGGAGCTGTGTTGGCTGAGGAGGCCACTTAGCAAATTCCTTACTTGAGCATTCAAGGGCACTCTCTCGCAACTTGATCCTCACTTTTCCAAGTGCAGGGAGGAGAAGAATGTTTCACTGTCCAGAAAGCACCCGGGCCTTAAGATAAATGAGGACTGAAACAAACGTTTCCATTCATATCAGGGGCCCCTCCTCGCTAGCGTCCTCACTGATCTGTAAAAACCTTCTTTGTAAGTGGTTTCTAAAGCATAATCTGTGCTTTTAATACCATTTGATTGAATAATTCCAATGCTAGGTTTGTTTTTTAAAGGTTTTGAGAAGTGTTACAAGTAGCAAAAGTTTTTAATAGAAACCTGAAGCCACTGACTGAGGAAAATTTCCTCACAACTCTTCCTGTTGTGGAGAAAACTGGAGAAAAATCAAGTCCAAAACACTGAGAGTCATGTGAATAGCTACAGAGTGGAATTCAGGGACTTCGTTTCAGTAATTGCAGGGAAATTGCTCCCAGCAGAGGCAAGGAGCAGAGGAGAAATTTTAAAGGTCCAAGCAAGAAATAACTGAGCTCTACCTGCCTTCCTAAATGCACTGAAGTACTCCTGAGCACAGACCAAGCTCACAGAGCAGCGTTTTCTTGTCAGAGCAGATTTCTCTTTTCCTTTCACCACTCAAAAACCCACATGAGATACTGAGTGAGCTTTACGGGGAACTGAATTTGTTTTGTCTAAAGCCCAGGAGAAAATCAACATCCGTAAAATGGTAAAAGCAGAAAAAAAGTTGAAGTGTGTGAAGTTTATGTGTGTAAGGATGGTTTGTTCTTTTATTTTTTTGTCCTTTTTTTTTAAAGAGAGGTCAGATCAGTTTAGTGAAAAGTCACATTCACTGTTAGGTGAAGTTGCAGACCAAGGTTATGTTGCAGCTACAAAGAATTTGGAAAACAACATGTAGGCTTGAAAAATGAACCATTCCTTCCCATATATAACTTAGTATATCATCCTTGATCATAATTATAGACAGATTTGGATTGAATCTATTATTGAATGCATTGTCCTTAGAGATAATCAGGGACATGACCACTAGTGACACTGTGATGGAAAGGACTAAACAGTGCAGTTCATCATCTCAGCCCTTGAAATGGCTGAGATATGCAAAAGTGCACATTTTATCCAAGAAGTATAAATAGTACAAAGAGACGAAGGAAAAAAAAGGTAAGCAGAAGAATCAGGTGGCTTCACAGACTGCTGTGTTTGAGGAACAATTTGACAGATACAGAGACAGATGATGATAACTTGAAAAAGTATAATTTGTCATGATTACCTCTTTTTTTCCCCTTCCTCTCAAAGCAGTACAGTTTGCAGTTTGTACCCATTGCAATTTATACCTGGGTAAAAAGATGGCTTGGGTAAAAGACAGTTTACTTGGGAGCATGCTTGGGTAAAAGATAGCTTAGCAAAGTATAGTATAATTTAATCCCTTCACTTACCTGGGCCTGCACAAAGTATTTTGGATGTGATGAAACCTCTGTTAATGAAGCCCCTTGCAAGAGTCCATTAAATGCCTTGTGGGTGGGATTCATTTCTTGAAGGACACCAAATAGCAGGGAGGGGTGATTTCTGAGTGCAGTGTGATTCAGATAATGCCACACTTCCTCATCCTGAGGCAAATGCCTTGTGTGCACGTCTCCCCTGCACTTTCATTAGTCAGCCCTTTGCACCTCTGTAATTTCTCTACACGCAAACCCCATATATTCTATAAGTAATGAGAACAGCTGATTATGTTGCCTTTGGCTACCAATGATTTCAATTTGCAGGCTTTTCTATCCAAAATTAATGGCACTGATGCAATTGTCACTGTATATGAAGATGCATCTGTGAAAGAGGCCAGAGAAAATAGGGAGTTTATAACACTGGGATCCTGGGAAGTCTAACTATCAGCTGGGGATATGGCAATTGCCTGTTACTCTGCATTACACTAGAAAGGGGACAGAAAAAGATCTTCAAAGAACAATACGTGATTAAAATGAGCATTTTGTTTCCTCTTTAAATTTAATTCTCTTCCTCTCAATTTGAGAGGGCAGCATGCACTATCTGGCTCCAGCAGAGTTATACACTGGAGATGCCATGCCATATTTTTAAACCTTTGAACTATGCTATATTGTTTAAAATGTTTCAGGAGCCATAGTATGCTGTTTAAAAGGTTGCAGCATGTGCAACACATTGAAAACCCTCTGATCTGTAGAGTTACCTTTTCTGCTTGTCATTCCAATCTTCCTCCCTTTTACTTTCTCTCTGTACTTTGCTTGTTCTGCTTCTGTACCTCTTCCACTAGCATGATTAGATTTGGCACCAGCAGCCATCCAAATGCATGATAGACTTTTAAAATAAATACCTGAAGTGTCCTGTTTCCTCCTTCCTTCGTGCCTACACAAAGCAGTGAGCCTTCCATGCCTAGAAGGCTTCTTTGTACCGGCTCTGTGAACAGACACCCTGCAGGAAAAAAAGAAGTGGAGAAATTTCAGACCCTGTGTCCTGACACTCTGAGGCAACTTGTGTTTTGCTTGAACACTGGGTCTTTCCTTGGGAGCTCACTGTGAACGTCCTCAGTGAAGCTCTGTAGCACACATGTGGGCTGCTGAAGTATCTCCAAAGCGCTGGCTCCAAGTTGGAGCAGCGCCTTCATCTAATTTAGAGCTGCCTGGAGGCTGTGAAACAGCTCTCTCTGTGCCTTTATCCTTCCCACGTATTTGTCTTGCACTCCAAGACTCAGCTCCACGGAGGTATCTGAGCTCCTCATTCCTCGATATCAGTGGGAACCTTGAGAGGAAACAGATAGCAAACATCTGTACAAGATATAGGCCTGAGATTTTGAACTGTCTCATTTACCACGTGTTGATGATGACAGGATTGAAAAGGGACTACTGTGAATAAATGTTTTGGTGGCCTGAAATTGCTGAGATTTTGCTTTGCTCTGTAGGCTTAAAACAGTACAGATGATCCTGCGATATATGGTGATTTACAATGGTCATCCCAGTCCTCCTTGCTGAGGTCTACTGGCTGGCTCGACTGCAGTGGAGAAAGTGACTTGCCAAGCCTTGCAGTTGCACACTGAGCTCCCCCGAGGCTGGGATCCTAAATCCTTCCCCTTACCTGCAAGAATTTACCAAGGGTCTTCATTATTAGCAGCATGTGATCATCTTTCTCCTGGCAAGCCGCTGATTTTGGGTGAAACGCTTGTTATTGTGTGCATGCTCAAATAATTTATTTCTCTTTCACTTGTTGTCCATCTTCTCTATTCTTCTCCTTCAGTATCTGTTCAGTCTCCTTTTTTTCCTTTGTTCCTTCCTTGCTGAGGAAAAGAAAGCAATGGACCTTTTCCCTCACTTGCTTATGAATTCATTCTCACATCACCCAGTTAAACATCTCATTAAACAAGGCACTCTCAGGAAGGGGCTATTGACAGTAACCTCTCCATGTTAGACTTCTGATTCATGTTTGAAATTAGTTCCAGAACAACAGAGAGAAGCTTCTGGCCTTGAACTGTGATGTCCTTTGTGCTGAAAGTGAGTTTTATTTGCACAGTCCTTTTAACCTTGTGCTAGCTCATGGCCCAATTCCCCAGTCCTCCACGGCTGATGCAATCAGTTATTCTTAAACAGCTCTTGGAAGATGCTGGAGTAATGTCCCACGAGGCTGTGCTTCCTTACGTTGGTGAAAATTCCAGGGACTAAGCCTGTTGTTTTTTTTTTTTGAACCCACCTATAGCCCCATCTATGCTTTTGAGCCCCATTTCTGTTACAGACTTTGCCTTGAGCTTGGGTGCTCCCTTGTAAATACAATGACCTCCTTGTCTCTGCGAACCCTAGCTCAAGAGCTGCAATAAGCAGCAGAAAAAGGGCCTTCAGCTGCTGTAGGTGTGTCTTGTTCACATCCTGAGGGCTTCAACTGGGAGCAGGAGCCTCAGGCACCCTTCAAGCAGGTGAATGTTTGCAGGGATACCTTGACAAGCACAAACTGCCTAATGAAAATAGCATGTGCTTTGCTGCCTTACTCTATTTTAGACAATCCTCACTGGCCCAAGGAGCTTGAGGTTTTGGTGTTTCCGGCAAGGGATGAAGTAGCAACATACAGCCATACAGTTCCCTTCAGCTTGACTGCAAGGATTTACCACTCTTCAGGAGCTGCCCTTTTCTCTATGGTTCAGTCTTGTGGGCAACAACCACAACCTGAAACTGATCATTACTCTTCCTCCAGAGAGAGATGTCACTAGTTGTTAGGACTGATTAGATTTATACATGGCCACTGGAGTAAAATTCCAACAGCTTTTGGGCTGGGGGGTGTAAGTATGTGTGTGTGTGTGTGTGTGTGTGTATGAAATAGTCGCACACAAGATCTGTAACCAAATAAGAAAATCTGTTGTTTAAATTTCAGGTGGTCTCCCTGCTAGATGTGGCAGCTGTTGCTCATCTGGGACAGATCAAGGTGCGTGTTGCAGCTCACAGTGGTGCCTGCAGCCCCAGCTTAGGATTCAGGTTTTTCTGTGCTTAGGAGAATATATCTCAGTGTTCAAGTGAGATGAAAAACCATGTGGCATCTCTGGCCAGCACTACTCCAAGTTTCATTTGGAGAAGTCTGAACCTGGAACACCTCTGTCGGCCACTCAGATCTGGGGTTAACCTCATGTATTTATCTGTTATTTGTATGAAAGCTGGTCAAAATGCTAATTGAGATTACTGTTCTACTAAACCAATGTAGCAGGTGCTACATTGTACAGAGTAATAGATGCTCTGCCTTGAAGAACTTATGATCTGAAAGCACAGGGAAGAGACTGGGTGGGAAAGGGAAAAAAAAGCAAAATGGCTTGGAAGCTGTCAATGGAAAGAGCTGCAGAGTTAAGTGTTGCCATACGAATTTATTTCAGTGGGATGGAAACTCTGCTCTGTCTGGTTATGTATGATCTATCCAGACAAGGGAGCTTTCTTCCACACATCTCCTGTAGCCCAGCCTTTGACAATATCACTTCACCCTTTCAGCAGGTACTGGAGGAATGCAACTCATGCTAAACGTGCAAATAAAGGGAAGAAGGAGAAATTACCTTCTGCTGTGGAATGCTGTCTGGCATGCTGACTCCTGTGCACACACACACACACACACGCACGCACACACACACACACACACACACATTCATTTATGGACATACAAAGAGACCCAGAAGGAGGTGAGAAGGGAGAGTTTTTCAGCCTCACACTGAGCCTCACAAAGGGAGCGACTGAATTCTCTGAGCGGGCGGCAAGGATTTGGAGGAGAATCCAACTGCAGCTTGTGTTTCATATTTGCGTTGGATGCTCAGGTTTCCAAATTAAATCTGCAAGTTAGACGGGAGTCCATGTCGTCTGCTGATCATCTGTTTAGGGGGAGAAGGAGAACAGAAATGACAGAAGAAAAATACTTGCAAACAACAACAGTAATTAAAATCAAGCATTTGAGCACTGCCACCCCTCCCCCTAGCCAGATTTGTCTGGGGAGAAGATAAATAACTTCAACTGCAGGCTCCATGCTTGCTCAAGATCTGAAATATTTAAACCAGGTCCCAAAAGCCCATACACATTTTTAATCAAAACCTGCTCTTTTTGGTTCCTTTTTCTCCATAAATACCCTGACTTGATAGAACACCGAAACCTCATTAAGTTGCGATCAGTACAATACAAAAGTTGAAAATGATCAATGCCATTTAAACTGCTGCAACTGTACACATACTGTGTTAGACATTTCTCAGGTTCAAGGTTACACATGGCATCATAAGGAGTTCACCTCCTCCCCCACTTCCAGTGCTAAACAGGGTTGGATTCTTGCCAGAACAAAAGAATCTGCAGTCAGTTCCTTCAAGATTGAAAAATAAAGTTGGGGGTTTTTTTTCCCCCTGCAGGGGGAAAAAAATCCACGAAAAACCAAACTCAACAAAAAACACACACACACACAAAAAACCCTGAAGAAAAGCAGACAGCTGCTAACTAGTTGTCTAGCTGTCTATTTGTGGACATTTTCTTTCATCTTGTCATACCTTTTGTGTTGTTTGAAATGTTTGGAGCTTAGACTTGAAGAACACTCAGTGGATTCCAGACTTGTATTAAAAGAAAGGAAAAGAAAGGCAGAAGAGTTCTGACAACAGATGTGTGTGTTTGTGTGTTGGGGCCACATCATTCCAAGCATCAGCTAGAGCATTGATTTTATTTTCATCTGACTGAAGGAAATTTTTCAGACAAGAAAATATACAGTAACAATGCAATTTGTAGAAAAACACATACATCTAGAATGCAAGGAAGAGGGATAAGTTGTGAGACCTCTGCAGAACAAGCAGAGACCATTTGGTCAATCATATCTGCTGCTTTTGCTGTTTTGCTGACCTGTTTCCATAGAATGGGTAAAGTCATGTATTTCTAGACAGTTTTCCTCTGCTTTGCCATCTTAGCTCTTGGAAGGAAGCAAGGCAGAAGTCTAATTAATGTCAGAGATCTTCTGTGAGCTTTAGATCAGACTGTGGTGTATTTAACTCTGCTGATTTCTGCTGCCTTCTGCTATGCAGGCAGTGAATGCAGAAGGGGACTGGCTCCTACTCTGGCTTCCAGATAGTTCTCTGGAGCTTCTAATTTCCTCAAACTCACTCCTTCCTCCAGCATAACAAAGAAAGCAAAACAAGCTGACAAGTGAGCAGAAGTAAAAAGGAAGAGAGGAAACCACTGAAATGCTTCCCTTGTTGCAAGGGACCCTTCTCGTCCCATCCCTTTCCAACTGCCCTTCCTGGCACCCTGAAAGAGCACCCTGGCAAAGAGCTGCCTTCACACCTCCTCTCTCCTCAGGAAGAACAGAGCTTTGTGACTGTCAGCAAGTCCAAGCCAGAAACTCCCAGAAGGGGAGCTTACTTGGAGGGACCAGAGAGTCCCTAACCCATTCCCGCCACTGTCTGTGAGGCTGGTGTTAGTCAGGGAATGGCATCCCCTCCCCTCTCCATGCCAAAGGGAAGCTGAAGCAGAAAATTCCAGGTGCTTTGTGGCTGCCTGCACATCCTGTGACCCATCTGCCCACATTTCTCAACCAGGGGGGGCAGGCTGGAGAGGCAGCACCATCACCATTGACTGTGACCTTGCTGCTTCTCTGGTGATGATGGTGGTGTTTGGAGGTAGGGTGACCCTGGTGGTTCATCACTCCTTGGAGCAGGATTGTCCATGAGGAATTTCTTGTGGGCTCAGTGTTTCACCCTTCTCCACCAGCAGGCTCTTGAGGTTCTTCTTGCATTCACCAAAACACCAAAGCTGTGACGACAGAAAAATTAATTGTGCTGGTTTGCAGCACCCAAGAAGCCTGTCTGCTTGGATCGCAGGTAATTCTTCTTCTGCCAAAGCAAGGGTATGGTACCTTCATTTAAAACAGCTTCTGCCACAGACTTGTCTCTCTTTAGGCAGAAGAAAGCGCTCAAAACTCACAAACTTCCCGAAGCAATCCTGAGAGTTTTCTGATGTTCTTCAGCTTTGTTTCTGGAGCCACTGTGCCTGCCAGGGCCATGGAGTGTTGGGCAGAGACCCTCTTGTCTGTGCTGTGGTCTAATCACCTGTACCAGAGAATGCCCATGAGCTTCTGAATCTAAAGTGGCATGAGAGAACTCAGCTTGAGACCTTAGGTGAGATACAAGAGCTTTAAACAAGGAGATGGTTGTTCCTCCTGACATTAGATGTCTTTTTAGGAGCTTCTTGATTAGACCCTGGACGATCAAGCAGTTGAAGGGAGACAGGATATTTACATATAAAAAGGAACTCTACTTTTGGGATCAATTGGACTATTCAGGGTTCAAACTATTCCCCCTTTTTCTCCCAGACTTTTTAGACCCCTTGCTAGGATTAAGCCTCCATCGAGTAGATTATCTTTACATAGAGGCTGGATCTAGTGTTACAGACTCTTTATTATCTCTTCTTTGAGACTGTGCAGGCTATCCCCTTGAAGTTCTTAACCCTTAAAGCACTTTATCTAGTATTTATTGTTTCTTCTCCACAGGCATCTGAGATGGCAGCACTGGTATACAGACCCCACCTGTGCTTGTTCTCCATAAGAGCATCAT
>JAVTVJ010003441.1:0-26816 GCA_034509425.1 Eopsaltria australis
GCTAACTCATACTGAGTCGTCTCCTTGATTCCCGTGCCTGTCTCCTTCAACTGGTGACCCCGACGTGATACCTGGACCGCTGAGGATTACGATGCAATGCCTGGACTGCTGAGGATTACGACGTGATCTGCGAGTCACTGGACTTTTTGCCACCGAACCAGGAACCTACGGTGCCTGCAGCAAACTGGACTTACAAATTTTTAAGCAGCAGAGGATCATATTGATCAAGAAAAAGCTGCTGGGGAGAAAAAAAGGCAACGGACGGCGCAGATAATAAAGGAAGGCTGATCAGCTTCCCAGTGTGCCGGTAAGACCGCTGTTTTGGGTTATAGAGAGAGAAGAGGCTTTATCTCTACTGGCAGAATTTTTCGCTAAGCGAAAAGCCAGTGTGAGCACTAGAAAGCTCCATGAGTTACAAAAGTGGGCAAGGGACAGACACTTTATGAAAGAGCCCACTGACCTCTTTGATAGATCAGAATGGAGAAAAGTTGGTGATGCCCTATGTGGTGCTGTAATTGAAGAGAATAAAACTGCTAAAGAACTTAGTCCTGTTTGGAAGGAGATTTTACATTCTATCGATCAGTATCAAGCGGAGCAACGTGTTGCACTGGCAGCACAACAAGCATTGGTAGGGGACAAAACAGACAACACTGCTGCTACCGGTCCCACTATCTTTTTGTTTAGAGACTCTGTGCCTGCTAAAGGGATTACAGTACCGATCTTAAAAGATGCCACTGAGATACTTGCTCAGGCTGAAAAGTCTGGGACCGTAGTTGAGCCTGACAACTCCGGAAAAGCACAAGGTGGCACAACACCCTCTGCTTCCAAAACTAACATAACAGAAAGCAAGGCTTTGTCACACTGACAACCCGTTGCTAATGATTCTGACTCGGACAACGATGACTGTGAAAGGATTACAGTACCTAATGATGGATTTACAAAATCTTACAAAACCCAGTTTCCATTGGATACAATGCCCAAAAAAACAGATTACAAAATCTTGTGAACCCCAGGGTCCAACTGCTCCTACTGCCCCGGCAATTGATGACCTGGTACATGGTATAGATTCTTTAAAACCACATGCGTTTGGGGATGTACAAATAACCACCAAAGCTGGAGTGGAGTTACGACCAACTCAGCCACAAAGTCGTTGGTCCGGAGTAATATGGGATGCTATCCTGGAGGGAGACTGGGTGCTTCGGGTCTGGCGAAGAGGACAGAAGGGATGGAGATAGATGAAGGACAGCTGACAGTCCCAGACCTCTTCCAACTTATCGTCTCTGTGAGAAAATTGAACCGTGATAATTCCGTTATTCGGAATCTCCTAAAATGGACTTAAGACTGTAGACTAACCCTGAGAGCGAGAGTGGCCTTTCAAATACCCGTCTGAGAGACAATTAAGAAGGCACTGCGAGAACAGCTTTGCAATCGGACTCGCTTCTACAATCCGTCAGGGAAGAAGAAACAAAACAGTGATGTACTGGAAGAATTTCTACATGTTTAAAAGGTTAGAGAGCCCAGCCCGCGAGCCTCCAATGGCGGCCACCCCTCCCCGCAGCGGTTTCGGATTTCTCCCCACGGCCGCCACAGTCAGCGGCGGCTCCTGCCCGCGGCTCTGCCGGCATCTCAGTGCGCCGGGGGTGGGAGGCTGCGGAGACCACGCGGCTGCCCGTCCCTGGAGCCAGCAGCGGTGGTGACACGGCGCGGCAACAGCCACGGCTTCCCTGTGCGCCGGGCGGGCAGCGAGGAACCTCTTTCCCCGGCAGCGACTACGTAACAACAGTTTTCCCTAACCACCGGGACCGCGCGCAGCTCGCCTGCTGGCAACCGGGAAACGGGAAGGAGAGCGCGGCCGCCCGCCGCGCTCCAACAACAACATCAGCCCCAGCACTCTCTGCGCCTGTGCCAGCGCCCTCAACTGCCGGTGTGCCAGCGTCAACCCCTGAGTGCACTTTTAATCGGTCGCTTTTCTGCAAGTATCAAAGACTGTTCATATTGTCTCGTATGATTGATGCTGACTTTACTGGTGAAATTTGTGTTAACAAGAAGAAATCTGGGGAATCTAGGTTGCTGCAAGACTTGCACTTACCGAGTGCAAAAAGAAAAAGGGGGAGACGGGGAGGACAGAGGAAGTGAGAATACTGGAATGACTATTCACAAACATCCAGTCCACCACAACAATTCAACAAAAACAAAAAATTGAAAACGTGGCAGAACTGACCCAGAAAGAACGCAGCAGAGTTGTACACCTAACAGGCCAGGGCCAAAGCGGGGCCGGGGCCGAGCAGAACAAGGAAGTTTAGGCAAAATGTAAACTGATCAATAAACTAGATCTAAACGAGTGGTAAACTAGATTTACCCAAATTGTAAACCGAATTAGATACACACAATGAGTTACCTTTGTATTGTTTGTTAATTAATGATGGGAATTATCTTGCTAGATAGAAATTAATAACTGGAATTCTAATCTGTTCTTACTGTTTTTCCTGTTTAACTTTGTTTCAATGAGCGTTCAGTTTTATACCTACAGCTGAACTAGGAAGTAGTGATCCCGGAGAAGATAGAGCAAAGAAAAGATGGATCTGTGTGCTTGCAGCTTGTAACACTGTTTTCAAACATCTCCCAAGTGATCACCCCTGATGTATTGATAGCTATTAAGATGTTGTTAAAGTTTAAATGCTATTAGGTTTACTAAGTTCTGTTACGGTTAAGTATTACAACTAGGTTCTATAAAAGTTAACTACAACTATGCATAGCTATGTGTGTTATGGCAAGAATTAAGTTCTGTTAAGATTACGTACGTAAACTCATGCATATGCAATGTTTTAATTATCATGCTCATGGTACCATGGTCTCTTCAGTCAAAAGAAGTTGACAACGTCTGTTATTTTACAGTCTGCACAATCTGTGTTATGTTTATGTAACTGTCTCTGTTATTCGCTCAGATTTAAGTAACCTTCTTAGTTGTTCTTTCTAACAGTTTTCTCATAAGATCTGTGTTAGGGAAATCCCTCCAGTTGGAGTCCTGGCTCTGGCCAAGCCTCGACTCTCCCTGGTCAGACATCTACCAACAGACCCAGGTGTTTCTGCATCCAAATCACACTGAAGTCGGGGTTGACTTAGTAATTTGAATTCATATCAGCTGGATCCCTTTTGGGGTAGACTTGGAGACCCTATCCGGAAGGGCTTTCCATATCTTCACTGAAACAAGGCAGCTGTTGCAGACCCTGGATGTTAGTATAGTATTCCAGAATTCAGTAAGGTATTACCCTGATTAACAGCCTTCAGAGACAAAGTAATTGAGACTAATTTGCTGAACTATTGGGTAATGAAAAATCACAAGATCACCTCAGCATGTTTAGCACATAGGTGTTAGAAGTATTCTTATGTTTAGTTACGTGTGTTTCTTACTGCACTACCTATGACAAATGGCTGGTAATGCCATAAACAAACTCATACTGATTAAAACAGAAAGGGGGAATTGTAAGGTTACACTATGTGTGTTAAAACATGAAAAAGATACAGATAGTAGAATCACCTTTAAGAGACTGGTTAACAAGCTTAAGTTTTAAAGACTGGTTAGTGAATTTGGTAAAAATTAAATTGATAATTTTAGTAATTATTATATTCATAAGTGTATTATTGCCATATGTTGTTAAGTGTTTGATGAATACAGTAGGAAAAAAAAGCGTAAACCAGGCCTGGATTATGCAAAAGAAAAGTAGGGGGATATGTTGGAGAATATCCTTCTCCAGCTGCACAGACATAAAGTGGGTGAGCAATCCAGGCCCCTTAGACGAAAGCTAGGCCTCTGCTCAAGGTTATTCTCAAGACAACTGTGGGAAAGAGAGACATGAAAGCTGAAAACAAGCTGCAGGTGTCTAAAGATTAACTTGGCAGAAGAAACTGTTGCTGTTGTTGCCTTCTGATATCAGTTTAGTGGATTTACAAATGTTGAAAAATTGTGGCAAATGGATGTTACTCATGTATCAAAGTTTGGGAGACTGAAATATGTGCGTGGTGAGATACTTACTCAAAATACCTATGGGCCACAGCACAAACAGGGGAAAAAAGTTTGCATGTTAGAAGACATTTAACACAATGCTTCGCTATCATGGGGGTCCCTGAACAGATTAAAACAGACAATGGGCCAGCTTATATTAGTGAAAGCACAAAAAAATTTATGCAGCTTTGGGGTGTAAAACACATCAGAGGTTTACCAACTTCTCCAACAGGGCAAGCAGTAGCAGAACGTGTCAACCGTACCCTAAAAGAATATCTTAAGAAATTCCCTGAAATACAGGATCCAAAAGAAAAATTAGATAAAACACTGTTTGTATTAAATCACTTATGTGTGTTTGGTGACAACAAAGATCCTCCAAGTGTAGTTCATAAGAGATGCATAAACAGAGCAGTTTCAACTCCAGAATTACAAGTTCACTATAGAGATCCAAAAACTGGGATTTGGGAAGGTCCAGGAAAAGTATTGTTTCATGGTAGTGGTTACATGTTTGTTGATACTCCCACAGGTCCGTTATGGGTGCCTAGTAAATGGACCCGCTCCTAGATTCGCTCCTCAGTCCAGCAGAATAAGGTGAACTGAGTGCTGATCCAGCTGAATGAGAGCAACAAAAGTGGGACAGCTGCATTGAACACTTATGGCTCGCTGCAGAGGACCTGCTAGAAGTTCTCATCCCACACCCGGTAGATAGTGAAGACCTCCTCACCACCATGTATGATGAACTCCAAAAATTGTATTTAGCTGGTGATAAAAAACAATCAAGGTGTAGTGATAATTGTGGTAAGAAATATTGTCAATGGGTAAAGATAAAATGTGGAGGCTGTGAGAAAGAGGTGCGGCAAGCACAAACAACTTTTCCATCAGAAGGGTGTTCTTTGTATAAAACAACAATTAATCATAGAAACCTTGAAAGGGAAAGAAGTAAAAAATTAGGTATTCGTTTGTCCCCAAATCGAAGTGTTACTATTTATGGAAAAATAAGGGAGATCGAGACAGAGCACGTTTCATGTTTAGAGGTCAAAACCTACTCGATCTTATTCAGTTAAGAAAGAAAACCACTGTATTAGATACTAAGTCTATCAATTGCTCAGAAATTCCAGAAATCCAAACCACTGTTCAAAATGGTTAAAGTACAGCATTTACCTATTGTACTTAATTTTCTCCTTCTCTTTCAGAGAATGGGAGAAACAAAAATTGGCTTAAAGGAATTGTTGGATCCTCGACAAAATTTGTGGGTATCACTTAACAGAACTGAATACTACCTCCTTTTGTGCCAGCTTGGCAACCCCAAGCACTCCTTTTCTAACTTGTCTCATCGGAGTGCCCACTAATGAAAGCAACTATAGGAAATTGAAAAGCGGTCTGAAAGATCTGATCCACACAGCAGGCCGTTCAGGTCACTCGGTAGAGAAAGGTCCCAACAATTCTTTTGCTAAAATCATGGAGAATTACGATGATTGGGATGACAAACTACCAATTGGACCAGAGCCCCAAGAAATTGACCTAGCAGATTCCTTAGATGCAGAACAGTGTGTGTTCATAGATGCTTCTAAACACAAGTGTAATGAGGGGTGGCAATGGGTGAAGGGAGTTCCTAAAGGGTGTCCTTTAGCAAATGTCACTACCTATGTGAATCCAATTGGCAATTTCTCAACCTGGTGTGCCAACATTGTACGGACCGTAAAGGATCCAGCACCAGGGACCCTATTCCCACGGAAACTTTCCAATGGACATTTTTGATTTGTGGCAATCGTGCTTGGTCTGGAATACCTTCTCGACTGTGTCCTAGTTTAGGGCAAATGTTAGGAGGAGACCTCCAAGGGGGTCTCCTCTAGACAAGCCAATTTCAGCCACTCCTCCCCCAAACCGGTTCGGGAAAAGATTTCCTTAGAGAAAAAGTGGAAAAACCTATTTATTTAATAAGCAGAATATTCACAAGTTTGGAAACAAAAATTGAATGATATAAAACAATGAAACCTCTCCTTTCTCTGAAGAGATGGTGGATCCAGAGAGTCCTTCTGTGGGTGCGGCTGTGTCAGCCTCAGTCCCTCCAGAGGCTGGGGCCGATGGCCAGGCCCGGCTGCAGAGTCGGGGGGCCCCCGGGGGATTGTCCTGATGTCTTGGACCACAGAGATGCTGACCAGTCCCAGAAGAAATAAACCAGTAAAAGAAATAAAGTCTCTCTCTCTCTGCAAAAGCCGAGAGAGTTCCGAGAGCACCCAGCTGCGAACTCCAAGAGCACACAGAGAGCTTATCTCTATTTTTTCTGTCTCCGCTTCGAGCGCAGTCTCTGAAGGAATTTCCGGGGGAGTAAGGTGTAACTCCTGTAGACAAACTGTGTGCGTTTTCTCTCCCCCCTTCACCCTCTTCACTCTCTCTCTCTCTGGGCCTAACTTAAAGCTACAGAACTTAATACCTGGCATAAGCAGGACAGACGATTGGGGATACAAGCATCATACAGTCAACCCAGGACATTCCCCCCCTTATCCCCATATTGTCAGCTCACTACCAAAACTAATATATTCTGATTCTAAACACACATACATTATACACATATATAGGTACACATATATACAGTATATAGCTATATATATATAAAATGGCAGTAAAATCCAGCAAATAGTGATATTTAAACATGGTTCTCACCCAATAATCAGATCTTCCTGGGGTACACATCGTGTTGTTCCATCTTTCTGCATTATCCTCCATGTGTAACCTGGTCCCTGAGCAAAGACAACCCCACGGATGGGTTTGTCTGTATTGGAGGCAGAATTGACCCAAACAGTCTTCCCTAACAGACCTCTAACATGAACCACTGGGACCTTGTCTCCATCTACTGTGTGCAGGGATTCGGATTGGGCAGGCCCTGCTCGATTGGTAGAGCCTCGAGTGTTAACTAACCAGGTGGCCTTTGCTAAATGCTGTTCCCAATTTTTGAAAGATCCCCCACGCAATGCTTTCAAGGTGGTTTTCAACAGTCCATTGCACCTCTCCACTTTGCCTGAAGCTGGTGCGTGGTAGGGGATATGGTACACCCACTCGATGCCATGTTCCCTAGCCCAGGTGTTTATAAGGCTGTTCTTGAAATGAGTCCCATTGTCTGACTCAATTCTCTCAGGGGTACCATGTCTCCAAAGAACCTGTTTTTCGAGGCCCAGGATGGTGTTCCGGGCAGTGGCATGAGGCACAGGGTAGGTCTCCAACCATCCTGTGGTGGCTTCCACCATTGTGAGAACATAGCGCTTGCCTTGGCGGGTTTGAGGCAGTGTGATGTAATCAATCTGCCAAGCCTCTCCATACTTGTATTTGGACCACCGTCCACCATACCATAGGGGTCTCACTCACTTTGCCTGCTTAATTGCAGCACACGTCTCACAATCATGGATCACCTGGGAGATACTGTCCATGGTTAGGTCCACCCCTCGGTCTCGTGCCCATTTATAGGTAGCATCTCTACCTTGATGACCTGAGGCATCATGGGCCCATCGGGCTAGGAACAACTCTCCCTTGTGTTGCCAATCTAAGTCTATCTTTGACACTTCTATCTTTGCAGCCTGATCTACCTGCTTGTTGTTCTGGTGTTCTTCGTTAGCCCGATTCTTAGGGATAGGGGCATCTACATGGCGGACTTTCACAGGTAGCTTTTCTACTCGGGCAGCAATGTCTTTCCACTCTTCAGCAGCCCAGATTGGTTTTCCCCTACGTTGCCAATTGGCCTTCTTCAATTCACGTACTCGTTGTGCCAGAGCAGGAGTGGGTTTTCCATCCCACCTTCTCATGTTTTCCCCACAATCATACAGGAAAAAACACAGATCACGTCGTGAGGGGTACCTTCTCTCCTTGTCTGGGGGACGTCTACGTTTGGTAACAGGACCTGTGAACTGTACTGCTGAGATTTGGAGAAGGTCCTTTCTCAGTGTCTTGTGATTCTCTTCCATCTTATCTTCCATTTTCTGTAGACGTTCTTCCACAGCTGCAATTCTTGCATGTGTTGGGCCATGCACGGCATCTGCATACGCTCGGAGTTTCCTCGCCATATCAAGCACAGTCTCATCTCCATCATCCCGCTTCATTATTGTTAGAGTCTTAGAATGTTCTTCTGGCCCAAGTCGTATAAGTCTTCGCCACATTATGGGTGTACATATTACCAAGTCTGGATTCCTAGGTGTATTTGGATCCTCTGAGAAAACAATCTCTGCCACGGCCATTTCTCTCAAGCATTGGATCCCTTGTTCTATTGTCTTCCACTGAGTCTGCTGCATAGAGAGACCGTCTGTACACAGATATCTGCGTGCCACAGCTCCCAAGACTCGTGACCAGAGACTCTTAGGGTGAGCCCCCTTTACCGTTTCCTGGTCAATAGCCGGTTCATGTGACAGGTGTCCTAAATGCCTCGCTTCAGTACCGTCTAGAATTGTAACATCACCTGCGGCATCCCAAAGACGGACTAACCAACTAATTATAGATTCATCAGGTCGTCGAGTGTAATCCTTTCTTAGGCCACGAAGATCCTTCAGGGAAAAAGACTCAATAGTGTCTTCTGCTCTTGAGTCAGTTGCTGCCCCTGAGGGTCCTCCCCCGCCATCGCCATCATCATCATCATCATCACACTGGACGATCAGTTTTGGTTTTGCGCTTCTGTCCCGCAGCAGCGACTGCCAGTGGCTTAGGCTCACTGTCTGTTTTAGCTACTGGCCTGGGCTCACTGGCTGGTCTAGCTGCGGCCTGAGCAACTGAGGTATCTACTGCAGCCTGAGTGACTGGAGTGTCTACTGCAGCCTGAGTGACTGGGGTAGCTACTGATTCATCTTCCTGCCCCCCTGCCTCTATCTGCTGCCCTACAGTATCTAGCAGCGTGTGATAAGCATATGCCAGGGCCCAGCTTATTGCAATGATCCTTTCCTCCTTAGAACCATCATTACACTTCTCTTTCAGATATTTTGCCACCTCAGCTGGATTCTGTATTTGGTCATGTGGAAAGTCCCAAGCTATGGGTTCTGAGAATTCCTTCAAGATCTGGCCCATATCCTCCCATTCCCCACACCACTCAGGATTTTCCACAACTGGGCCCATTACTGGGTCGGGTGTCTCCTCAGTCCCTCTGGACATATCAGCCCTGATTCTTGAAAAGTTGTAAGCCGTATAGAGGAAACCCACCAGCTGAAATATCCGAAATATCAGAAGGGTGGTATCTTTGGCATCCAGGGAAAACTGAACATTCTCAAAAAATGATGTAACAGATTGAAAGGAGAAGAAGGGAAGAAAAGGCTGGGAGGCCTCACCCTCCCCTCCTCCAACAAACTGGGTGCCATTACTAACGAACCCCCAAAACATGCTACTGAAACTAGGACGCAGGGCAGGATGGAGAAACAACAAACCATACATATGTTGAACAATCCCCAGTACCTTTGCTACCTCTCTCTAAATCATTATCACCATGCCCAGCAAAATAACAATTTTAATCCGTGCCCCTCTACTGTAAAAACTCCGTGTCAAGGACAATACTGGAGCTATCTGTGGATAGGAAAACAAACCTAGGGACCAGTAAGCGATAAACACCTCAAACAAGCCTAGGGACGAGAGAGACATGGCTACCCCTACGCAGAGGGACACTATGAACTCAGGCAACGTGGCTACTGACTGCTTTATCCCAATACAGAGTCAGCATGACCAAAATGCAATCAGTACAAGTTTTTTTCCACTTTCTCGAGCCACGCGTTGGGCGCCAAAATGTTTGTCCTAGTTTAGGGCAAATGTTAGGAGGAGGCCTCCAAGGGGGTCTCCTCTAGACAAGCCAATTTCAGCCACTCCTCCCCCAAACCGGTTCGGGAAAAGATTTCCTTAGAGAAAAAGTGGAAAAAACTATTTATTTAATAAGCAGAATATTCACAAGTTTGGAAACAAAAATTGAATGATATAAAACAATGAAACCTCTCCTTTCTCTGAAGAGATGGTGGATCCAGAGAGTCCTTCTGTGGGTGCGGCTGTGTCAGCCTCAGTCCCTCCAGAGGCTGGGGCCGATGGCCAGGCCCGGCTGCAGAGTCGGGGGGCCCCCGGGGGATTGTCCTGATGTCTTGGACCACAGAGATGCTGACCAGTCCCAGAAGAAATAAACCAGTAAAAGAAATAAAGTCTCTCTCTCTCTGCAAAAGCCGAGAGAGTTCCGAGAGCACCCAGCTGCGAACTCCAAGAGCACACAGAGAGCTTATCTCTATTTTTTTCTGTCTCCGCTTCGAGCGCAGTCTCTGAAGGAATTTCCGGGGGAGTAAGGTGTAACTCCTGTAGACAAACTGTGTGCGTTTTCTCTCCCCCTTTCACCCTCTTCACTCTCTCTCTCTCTGGGCCTAACTTAAAGCTACAGAACTTAATACCTGGCATAAGCAGGACAGACGATTGGGGATACAAGCATCATACAGTCAACCCAGGACAGACTGGTAGGTGGACCCTGCATGATTGGAAAATTGAGCATGGCAATGCCACGACATCATCCAAATTTCACACATCCAATTCGTTGGAAGAGAGATATAAGGCAAATGATTCAGAAGGATTGCAATGATGATGTTACTTTATGGAATAGATGGCAAACATTCTTTTCCTCACTCCTTTTACCCAGAAGGGCTGCAGCTAGAGCTCACAGGAACTTAAATAGATTAGCATGTTGGGTTGTAAAACAAGCAAATGGCACTAGCAAGGTGTTATTAGAGATTGCTGCTGATTTGTCAGACACAACATGCAGTATTACAGAATCGTGCAGCCATTGATTTTTTACTTTTAGCCCATGGACATGGTTGCGAAGATTTTGAGGGAATGTGCTGCATGGATTTAAATGATCATTCTAAAGCCATGCATGCTGAAATTCAAAAGCTCATGCAGCACACACAGCAAATAACACAAGATGCAGGATTTTTTGGAATAGATGGTCTGACAAACTGGTTTGGATTGACTGGATGGGTTCGAAGCCTATGCAAAACTATACTCTTAGTGCTATGTGCTTTTGTTATAGGCCTGTTATGTGTTAGCTGTGCCTTGTCTTTGATCAAGCGCTTATTTACAGCAGTTACACAGAAAGTCTTGATTGTGCAAAAGAAAAACAGGGGAATTGTAGAGGAATGGCTTTCCTCTCGTGGACATGATTTCTTTGTTTCCCATGAGAATATGCACGACCAAGACAGGTATATGGAGCTTACAGCATAAATCAACAATAGGTCCCTTAATAAATTGACAATAGGTCCTTAGTATAAACTAACAATAAGCCCCTTGACTAGAACAATAAGCTCCTTGAGTCGCTTGTCCTTGGTCCTTGAGAAGTAGACACAAAAGTATCATCCTGATGCTTTAGCTAGCAAGAGTAAGGCCAACCTGCTGATTTAGCTGACTAAACGCATAAGTTTGCCAATATGACCTAATGTATTAAGTTGATACATAAGGCCAATCATATAGCAGAAAAGTGCGCATGAACAAGGCCTATTAACCAATCGTATAGTGTAAAAGGGCGCGTGGACAAAGCGTACTAACCAATCAGACAATGCGTGATCAGTTATGTAACACTAGGAATAAAGTATAAAAACGTAGAGAAATAGGATAATAAACGGAACAAGCTGCTAACTCATACTGAGTCGTCTCCTTGATTCCCGTGCCTGTCTCCTTCACCCCCGGGCTCTCGTGCCGGCCTTCTGGGCTTTGTTGGGGGGGCACAGCCTGTGCCGAGGGGCAGCAAGGTGCCTGCAGGCCCCAGCTCTGGGGCAACAGAGAACGTCCTGGCCGTAGGCACCGTGCTGCCAGCTCAGCAGTGCAGCACAGCACGGGCTCACGCTCCCCACTGATCCCACAGATGCAGCCGGGACCACAGCACATGTTCCTGATTCCCAGAAGGGCATCAGAAGGGGTTGCTGTTGGGAAACACCATGTCTTGCTACAGATAGTGGCAGGCCTGCTTCTTTTGGAGTTCATCATCGTGTTGTGCTGTGTCGGAATCTGGTATTGCTGGAAGAGAAAACGGTGAGTGTTTTATTCATCGTTCCCTCAGACTGCTTCACTTGATGGCTGTTTGTAGACAGGAAACATCCCCAGTGAGGCTGCTCTGGAGTTGTGGGGAGTCACTGGTTGTCCAGATAACTCTGCTGAGGCTTCTGCTGCTGCCCTGTGCTTTAATTGGCCTCTTAATGGCTGGGCCTTGTCCTGGGGAGCCCGCTGGGGCTGCAGCCAGTGCTGGCCCCCACTGAGGCTGCCTGGCCAAGAGCAGCCCCAGGAGCAGCGGCAGAGGCAAAGCAAGGTGGGAGGAGAAAGAGCGGGGACGAGATTGCCCTTGAAAGGCAGACGCGCTCTGGGGCCGCTCCTGGCCAGGGAGCCTGCCCAGAGCCATGCCCTGCTGGCTGGGGCCTTGAGGGGCAGCTGTCCAGCTGGGCCAGGCTGTGCCAGCAGCTCCAGCCGTGCTGGGGAGCCTTGCCAGCTCTGGGCGTGCTGTGCAGGAGGGTCCCTGTGTGCCAGGTGCAGCTGGGGGCCTCAGTCACTCCCCTCTTAACCAGTGCCTACGTCCAACCTCACAAGTCCCGCCAAACACCGCAGTCTGGGAGAACTGGAGCTCTCATTTCACATCTCCATGCCCATGCCCAATGTCCCTGTCACAGCTCCATTACCAGTGTGTTGCTGTGCAGATGCTGCCACCACCCAAACATGACTCTCTCCCCCTGAAGGCACTGGCCCTGCTCAGTGGCTCCTTTGCCGGCCCCAGGCAGCCTGAGCATCTCCAGCAGTGCCACGGGAGCTCTTCTGTCCTGCCTTTCTTTGCAGCCAAGCCTGCTGCTGAAGGTGATCTGGCTTCCCAACCCACGGCCAGGACTGAGCCTCTGGCAGATGCTGAGGGTAGGTCAAGGCTGGGCCAAGGGAGAGCTGCCAGCTCAGAGCCCAAAGCTTGAACAGCAGGGCAGAGATGACAGAAGCTTCTCTGGCTGTTTAGTTACAGGTGTGTCTGCAGGGAGGATTTCTCCAGCTCCTTTGCTGGTTGCTCCACGCAAGCCCAGCTCCCATCACAGGGGTGAGTAGTGTGTCCCTGCTGACCCCACAGGCTGAGCTCTGCTTCTGTGGGATCCACTCCTGGGAAATGGAACCGTTTTGCTCTCAGGTCCTCCAATGGGAAAGAACAAAGCTACAGGACACAAGAAACCCTATGACCCATCCAAAGGCATGAGGCAAATGCTGAAGGAACTGCTGCAGGGAGGGCAAGGTGGGTCCATGTCCCTGAGCACCATGTCCTGACACCCAGAATCCCAATGGCACAGTGGGAAGGGATCCATGGCAGCGTGGCTGCCCCGCTGCTGCTTTCACACCCTGCAGGGCTGTTTCCCAGCCTGGCCTGGCTGCAGCTTCTCCCCAGCCTCTGCAGGAAGGCATTTGGTATCAGCTGCCAGGGTGCCCAAACTGCTCCACGGGTCAGGCACACCCTGAGATGCCCTGCAATTTCCCAGTCTCTGGGGAGATCTTGCGGCCCCAAAAGCCTGGGCATTTTCCTGATCTTTGCCTGTGACTTTGGCAAGCATTGTCTCCTGAATATGCCCCCTCTCCAATGGGAAATGTTTCCATCTCTCTCTCTTCCTGTCTACAGAGATGCAAGGAGAGACTGTGATGAAGACTGAGTTTCCCAACAGAAGCAGTGGCTCCGTGCCAGCCTCTGCTGCAGGAAGTGAGGCGATGCCAGGCACAGTCACAGGAGGTAATCACTGTGCCTCTGGGCCTGAACCCTGCTGAGGCTTCAGCTGCCATCTCTGCTGCTGGGCAGTGCGGGCACACAGCATTACCCGAGCCCCTTGCAGTGCTCAGTTCCCTATAGAAGGGAATCCCAGCACACCATGGAATTGTTCTCATATGTGCTCCCTTTCAGATTGGGGTCATGACTTAAATCATCTGGAAATGCTGGTAAACAGCGGTGTAAAGCTCCTTCAGCGTGATGATGGTAAGTTCACAACAACCCTTTCCTAACACAGTAATCATGGTCCAAGAGTAATCATTGTCCAGAGTAAGATTCATGTGTCCTTTCCCTGAAGTTTGATGGATTCTGGAATCTTTATCTGGAAATTTCTACTCTTGTGCCCTGAGTGGTCCCACAGGATCGCTGCCAGTGGGAGCAAGGAGCATTTAGCTGTCAATCCTCTCCCCCTGTGCAATGCCAGTTGCTCCTTGCCTTCCGTGTGCTCTGTGCAGCCACGGAGAAGAGCAGAGAGGGAAGGGGCCGGGCCCAGGGCTGTGCCTTGCGCAGTGGCTCCTCTGCCGGCCCCAGGCAGCCTGAGCTGCTCCCGCTGCCGCTGCCAAGGCCCAGCCCTGCCTGGGGCTCAGCTTAGAGCTGCTGGCACCTCCAGGGACTCCTTCCTCCCCTGGCTGCCCCACAAGGGGCTCCTTCCATCCCAGTGTGGGGCCACTGCAGGCACGGGGTCCCTCTGGCCCTGCTCCCGAGGGGAAGGCGGAGATGAGGGAGAGCCTTGGAGGGCACCAATCACCCAGGTGCACTCACTGCCACTGCGGCCTGAAGGAGAATCTTCAGCAGTGCCACGGGAGCTCTTCTGGCTTGTCTTTCTTTGCAGATGAACCTGAGGATGAAGATGATCAGGATTCCAAACCCATAGCCATTATTGAGCCTTCAGAAGCTGATGATGATGATGATGCTGAGGGTAGGTCAAGGCCTTTCCCCCTGGGCAGGAGAGCTGCCAACTCAGAGCCCAAAGCTCGGCCAGGGGGGCATCGCTGCAGGTGCCAGGACAGAGCTGTGGATGTGTGTGCCCTCGCCCTGCAGGATCCCCTCACTGCTCCTGCGGCTCTGTGCTGCCTATGCAGATCAGCAGAGATGACAGAAGCTTCTCTGGCTGTTGAGTTACAGGTGTGCCTACACAAAGGACTTTGCCCATTCCATTGCTGAATGCTCCATGCAAGGGCAGCTCCCATCTCACGGGTGAGTAGTGTGTCCCTGCTGACCCCACAGGCTGAGCTCTGGATCTGGGGGATCCGCTCCTGGGAAATGGAACTACTTTCTATTAAGATGTATATTAGTGCGCTCCTGGAGGAATCCAAACATCTGGACCAAATCCTGAGTGATCTGGAGAGACACCGTGGTGGGTGCATGTCCCTGAGCCTTCTCCTGGCGCTCAACAGCCGGGGCCTTTTGCTGCACATCTGGACACACCGTGCCCGGCACAGCGGGAAGGGATCCATGGCAGCCTGGCTGCCCCGCTGCTGCTTTCACACCCTGCAGGGCTGTTTCCCAGCCTGGCCTGGCTGCAGCTTCTCCCCAGCCTCTGCAGGAAGGCATTTGGCATCAGCTGCCAGGGTGCCCAAACTGTACCACGGGCCAGGCACACCCTGAGATGCCCTGCAATTTCCCAGTCTTGGGGTGGATCTGGAGAGGCAGCTGCTGGGAGGAGGGAGGGCCCTCCCATGCTCCAAAACATTGGGCATGTTCCTTGTCCTTATCCATGTCTTAGACAAGTATTCCCTGGAGAAGACCAGCACAGCAGAGATTAATTACCCCAAGCAGCTTCAGGAGACTTGGGTACTGAGCACTTCTGTGCCGAGGGGCGGCAAGGTGCCTGCAGGCCCCAGCTCTGGGGGAACAGAGAACGTCCTGGCCGTAGGCAACGTGCTGCCAGCTCAGCAGTGCAGCACAGCACGGGCTCACGCTCCCCACTGCTCCCCCAGCTGCAATGCCACAGATTGCTCCCAAGACCACAACACATGCTGACAACATGTGGAGAGGCATGAGAGGAGCTTTCTGCTGGGGACCACGTTGTTTCATTAAGTTATTGGGCATTGTGGCTGGTGCAGCACTTTTCCTGATAATGTGCTATGTCGGAATCTGGTATTGCTGGAAGAGAAAACGGTGAGTGTTTTATTCATCGTTCCCTCAGACTGCTTCACTTGATGGCTGTTTGTAGACAGGAAACATCCCCAGTGAGGCTGCTCTGGAGTTGTGGAGAGTCACTGGTTGTCCAGATAACTCTGCTGAGGCTTCTGCTGCTGCCCTGTGCTTTAACTGGCCTCTTAATGGCTGGGCCTTGTCCTGGGGAGCCCGCTGGGGCTGCAGCCAGTGCTGGCCCCCACTGAGGCTGCCTGGCCAAGAGCAGCCCCAGGAGCAGCGGCAGAGGCAAAGCAAGGTGGGGAGGAGAAAGAGCAGGGATGAGATTGCCCTTGAAAGGCAGACGCGCTCTGGGGCCGCTCCTGGCCAGGGAGCCTGCCCAGAGCCATGCCCTGCTGGCTGGGGCCTTGAGGGGCAGCTGTCCAGCTGGGCCAGGCTGTGCCAGCAGCTCCAGCCGTGCTGGGGAGCCTTGCCAGCTCTGGGCGTGCTGTGCAGGAGGGTCCCTGTGTGCCAGGTGCAGCTGGGGGCCTCAGCCACTCCTCTCTCCACAGGTGCTCCTGTGCACCTTCAGAAGACCAGCCAAACACCTCAGGCAGCACGAACGTGACCCCTTATCCCACCTCTTCTCATCTGCCCCCGTGTGCCCTGGTGCCGTACCACCGCCACCCTGATGCCATTCCGACACACATACCATCTAAACGACAGCCTCATCCCCTGAGCCCCCTGGTCCTGCACCCCGGCGAGTTCTAAAGGTGGGCACACCCTGTCCGCCAGGGCAGGGCTTGGCCCATGTTTTATGTTCAAATAAAGAAATGCAGTTGTTACACCAGTGTCCGCGTGGTACCCCCAGCAAAGGCCACACGGCAGCAGCCCTGGCTGAGCTCCATGTCCAGCAGCAGCCGTGGCTGCCCATGGCGTGGGCAGGCAGGAGGCAGGCAGGGAGGGGCTGCTGTGCCCAGCGGCGGGGCCCGACGGGCTATGGGAGCCCATGCTGAGCGTCCCTGGGCTGAGGACACATTTCCTTCACTGCCATCAGCTGCGCCTGCACCTCCTCCAGTGGCATGGCCAGGAAAGGAGGGAAGCCATCAAGAGCATGTCCCGGGACACAAACTGACCTGCAATGTAAGCAGGGAAAACAAAGGTTTTGCTGAGCAATGGCCCTTTCATGAAATAAAAGATTTGCAGTCAAGGTAGTCCATTAGTACAGACAGGGCTACACTCTGGGGGCACAACCGGGGCCATGAGGTCACAGCAGGCTCTGAGGTCACAGCAGGCTGAGGTCACAGCAGGCTCTGAGGTCACAGAGATCCTAGAGCCCCACGGTTGCACAGCACCACGAGTGAGCAGTCGGTCCTTGACCACAACTGTTGCAGCAGCTGTGGCGGCGGCAGCAGTGGTGCTGACATTGGGACAGCAGTGTCAGGACAGTGGTGGCAGCAAGAGCTGCACGAGTGGCTCAGGGCAAGGCACCATGGCCCTTGCTCTGCGCCTCTTCCTCCTGCTCCTCCTGGCAGTGGCCCTGCCTGCCAGGGCTGCCCAGGCTGCTCCGCTGGGAGCAAGTGGAGCAGGTGAGCCCAGGCCTGGCTCCCCTTTCCCGGGACAGAGCTCCCTTCTCCCCAGGAAGCATTGGGGATGGTTTTCCCAGGGCTGGAGGGAGGGTTTCCTCTGTAGGAGGGACAGAGCCCCCAGGAACCCATGGATTGCTCCAGCTGCCCCCTCCAGGGATGTTGCCCAGGGCCTGCAAAGAGGGTGCAGAGTGACCAGGAGGCAGCCCAGAGCTCCCCAGGCCCCTCTACACCTTTGGCCATGTCCATTGACATCTGGCTCCCACGGCCTTAGGCGAGCCCCTTGCAGTGCCCAGGTCCCCAAGGCAGAAGGGGATCTCAGCACAGCATGGAATGGTTCTGATCTGTGCTCCCTTCTAGACTGGGATCGGGACATGGATTACTTGGAACGGCTGGTGAATGATGCTTTGAAGATCTTGCCGGATCCTGGAGGCAAGTTCTCAATGTGCCTTTTTACTGACAGAATAATCAGTGTCACTGTGGCAAGAGTTCACTCAGGTGCCACTTTCGTTACGGCCCATTCTATGGTTGATGGATTCTGGAGACATTGCCCTGCTCCCTTGTGGAGCCCTGAGTGGTCCCACAGGATCGCTGTCAGTGGGAGCAAGGAGCATTTAGGTGTCAATCCTCTCCCCCTGTGCAATGCCAGTTGCTCCTTGCCTTCCGTGTGCTCTGTGCAGCCACAGAGAAGAGCAGAGAGGGAAGGGGCCGTGCCCAGGGCTGTGGCCCGGGGCTGTGGCTTGCGCAGTGGCTCCTTTGCTGGCCCCAGGCAGCCTGAGCATCTCCAGCAGTGCCACGGGAGCTCTTCTGTCCTGCCTTTCTTTGCAGCCAAGCCTGCTGCTGAAGGTGATCTGGCTTCCCAACCCACGGCCAGGACTGAGCCTCTGGCAGATGCTGAGGGTAGGTCAAGGCTGGGCCAAGGGAGAGCTGCCAGCTCAGAGCCCAAAGCTTGAACAGCAGAGCAGAGATGACAGAAGCTTCTCTGGCTGTTTAGTTACAGGTGTGTCTGCAGGGAGGATTTCTCCAGCTCCTTTGCTGGTTGCTCCACGCAAGCCCAGCTCCCATCACAGGGGTGAGTAGTGTGTCCCTGCTGACCCCACAGGCTGAGCTCTGCTTCTGGGGGATCCACTCCTGGGAAATGGAGCTATTTTTGTCCTCAGGTCCTCCAATGGGAAAGAACAAAGCTACAGGACACAAGAAGCTCCATGACCCATCCAAAGACATGAGTCAAATGCTGAAGGAACTGCTGCAGGGAGGACAAGGTGGGTCCATGTCCCTGAGCCTTCTCCTGACACTCAGCAGCCGGGGGCTTTTGCTGCACATCTGGACACACAGTGCCCGGCACAGTGGGAAGGGATCTATGGCAGCCTGGCTGCCCTGCTACTGCTTCCACACCCTGCAGGGCTGTTTCCCAGCCTGGCCTGGCTGCAGCTTCTCCCCAGCCTCTGCAGGAAGGCATTTGGCATCAGCTGCCAGGGTGCCCAAACTGCACCACGGGCCATGCACACCCTGAGATCCCCTGCAATTTCCCAGTCCGGGTGGATCAGGTGGGACTGCCATTTGAAGGAGGGAGTGCTCTGCCCCAGCCCCAAGAACCTGGGCCTTTTCATGATCCTTACCCATGTGTTTCACAAGTATTGCCTCTTGAGATGCCCCCTGCCTGATGTGGAATGGATTCACCTAATCCAGCTTTCCCTTTTCCTTTCTCAAGTGATGAATCAAAAGGCTGTGCTGAAGGCAGCGTTCCGTGGAGGAAGCAGTGGCTCAGCGTCAACCTCTACTGCAGGAAGGAATTCGATGCCTGGCACGGGCACAGTCACAAGAGGTAATAATTGCTGTGCAGGCTCAGCCCTGGGCGGGGCTGTGTGGCAGCAGCAGCTCTTCCCCCAGGGCCCGCCCTTGCACGGGCCCGGCAGCAGCCAAAGCTGGAGGCGCCTCGGCCTCGAGGCCTCTGGAGCACGTTCAGAGCCCGTGGCAAAAGGGACTGGGGCACCAAGGTCCCTCCCGCTGCAGCTGCTCCCGGAGCTGCCCTGAGTGCCCAGAGGCCCAAGGCACAGGAGCAGCCGCGAGCAGGAGCCCTGCCACGGGCCCAGGGCCAGAGCCAGCCCTGGCTCCCACTCTGGGCAGGGGCTGCACGGGCTCCTGACAGGGCCTGGCTCTGTCCCCTCGGGCTGGGGCAGCTGTAGCGGGGCAGAGGCAGGAGTGAAACGCAGAATTCTTGTGGCACTGCCTTCTGTAGTTTTTCCCAGGGCTGTGGGGAGAGTTTCCGCTGTGGAAATCAGAGCGTCCAGAGAGGCCCTGGGCTGTTCCTCCTCCTCCAGGGAGATGGCACACACCCTGCAGAGAGGGTGGAGAGTGACCAGGAGCCAGCTGCAATCTCCCCAGGCCCCTCTGCAGCTTTGGCCATGTCCATTGACATCTGGCTCCCACAGCCTTACCTGACCCCCTTGCAGTGCTAAGGTCCCTAAGTAAGAAGGGATCCCAGCCCTCCATGGAAATGGTTCTGATTTGTGCTCCCTTCTAGATGAAGTTCCTGAACAGGCTTCTCCATTAGATTGGCTCCATAAAGTTTTAAAGCCCTTGGAGCCCCCTGCAGGTATGTCCTCGTTGTCCCAGCAAGCAATAATCATTGACAATTTAGCAGGAACCAGGTAACAGAATCTTCTGTGGATGTTGTTTTACAGATGTGTCTGCAGAGAAGACATTTCCAGCTCCTTTGCTGGTGTCTGTGCAGCGGCCTGGCTCTCATCACAGGAGTGAGTAGTGTGTCCCTGCTGACCCTACAGGCTGGGCACTGGTTCTGTGGGATCCATTCATCTGAAATGGAAATACTTTCTCTTAAGGGCCTCCAACAGAAAAGAACAAACCCACTGGAGAAAATGAATTCCTTGAGACAAATGACATCCTGAAACAAATTGTGAAGGAACTGCACAAAGGACGAGGTGGGTCCATGTCCCTGAGCCTTCTCCTGGCACTCAGCAGCCGGGGCCTTTTGCTGCACATCTGGACACACCGTGCCCGGCACAGCAGGAAGGGATCCATGGCAGCGTGGCTGCCCCGCTGCTGCTTTCACACCCTGCAGGGCTGTTTCCCTGCCTGGCCTGGCTGCAGCTTCTCCCCAGCCTCTGCAGGAAGGCATTTGGCATCAGCTGCCAGGGTGCCCAAACTGCACCACAGGCCATGTACAACCTGAGACCCCCTGCAATTTCCCTGTCTCTGAGCACATCTTGAGGGGTGAAAATTTGGAGAAAAGAGGGCCCTGTCACAGCCCCAGCAGTCTGGGCATTTTCCTGATCCTTATCCATGTCTTTCACAAGTATTGCCTCCTAAAGAGGTCAGCTGCCCACTTGTTATGGTTCCATCTGGTCCAGCTGTGCCTTTTCCTTTCTCAAGGGATGAACATAGAGTCTCTGTGGAAGGCGGCATTTCCTGAAGGAAAGGCAGCAATGCCAGGCACGGGCACAGGCACAGGCACAGGCACAGGCACAGGCACAGGCACAGGCACAGCAGGTAATTGCTATGCCAGGCTCAGCCCTCAGCGGGGCTGTGGCAGCAGCTCTTCCCCAGGGTGTGCCCTGTCTGAGAGGGCCTGACTCCTTCCTCTTGGGTAGACTGAGTTGTCCCAGCAGAGGAAGGTATTGCGGGATAGCTAGGGTACTGCCTGCTGCAGTTTTCTCTAGAGATTTAGGGAGGGTTTCCTGTGTGGGAGGGGCAGAGCCCCCAGGAGCCCTGGGCTGCCCCAGCCACCCCTCCAGGGATGTTGCCCAGGGCCTGCAAAGAGGGTGCAGAGTGACCAGGAGCCAGCCCAGAGCTCCCCAGGCCCCTCTGCACCTTTGGCCATGTCCATTGACATCTGGCTCCCACGGCCTTAGGCGAGCCCCTTGCAGTGCCCAGGTCCCCAAGGCAGAAGGGGATCCCAGCACAGCATGGACTGGTTCTGATCTGTGCTCCCTTCTAGATTTGGATCAGGACATGGATTACTTGGAACGGCTGTTGAATGATACTTTGAAGATCTTGCCAGATCCTGGAGGCAAGTTCTCAATGTGCCTTTTTACTGACAGAATAATCAGTGTCACTGTGGCAAGAGTTCACTCAGGTGCCACTTTCGTTACGGCCCATTCTATGGTTGATGGATTCTGGAGACATTGCCCTGCTCCCTTGTGGAGCCCTGAGTGGTCCCACAGGATCGCTGTCAGTGGGAGCAAGGAGCATTTAGGTGTCAATCCTCTCCCACTGTGCAATGCCAGTTGCTCCTTGCCTTCCGTGTGCTCTGTGCAGCCACGGAGAAGAGCAGAGAGGGAAGGGGCCGTGCCCAGGGCTGTGGCCCGGGGCTGTGGCTTGCGCAGTGGCTCCTTTGCCGGCCCCAGGCAGCCTGAGCATCTCCAGCAGTGCCACGGGAGCCCTTCTGTCCTGCCTTTCTTTGCAGCCAAGCCTGCTGCTGAAGGTGATCTGGCTTCCCAACCCACGGCCAGGACTGAGCCTCTGGCAGATGCTGAGGGTAGGTCAAGGCCTTTCCCCCTGGGTGGGAGAGCTGCCAGCTCAGAGCCCAAAGCCTGAACAGCAGGGCAGAGATGACAGAAGCTTCTCTGGCTGTTTAGTTACAGGTGTGTCTGCAGGGAGGATTTCTCCAGCTCCTTTGCAGGTTACAGCACACAAGTCCCGCTCCCATCATAGGGGTGAGTAGTGTGTCCCTGCTGACCCCACAGGCTGAGCTCTGCTTCTGTGGGATCCATTTCTGGGAAATGGAACCGTTTTGCCCTCAGGTCCTCCAATGGGAAAGAACAAAGCTACAGGACACAAGAAACCCTATGACCCATCCAAAGGCATGAGGCAAATGCTGGAGGAACTGCTGCAGGGAGGACAAGGTGGGTCCATGTCCCTGAGCACCATGTCCTGACACCCAGAATCCCAATGGCACAGTGGGAAGGGATCCATGGCAGCCTGGCTGCCCCGCTGCTGCTTTCACACCCTGCAGGGCTGTTTCCCAGCCTGGCCTGGCTGCAGCTTCTCCCCAGCCTCTGCAGGAAGGCATTTGGCATCAGCTGTCAGGGTGCCCAAACTGCACCACAGGCCATGTACAACCTGAGACCCCCTGCAATTTCCCTGTCTCTGAGCACATCTTGAGGGGTGAAAATTTGGAGAAAATAGGGCCTGTCACAGCCCCAGCAGTCTGGGCATTTTCCTGATCCTTATCCATGTCTTTCACAAGTATTGCCTCCTAAAGAGGTCAGCTGCCCACTTGTTATGGTTCCATCTGGTCCAGCTGTGCCTTTTCCTTTCTCAAGGGATGAACATAGAGTCTCTGTGGAAGGCGGCATTTCCTGAAGGAAAGGCAGCAATGCCAGGCACGGGCACAGGCACAGGCACAGGCACAGGCACAGGCACAGGCACAGGCACAGGCACAGCAGGTAATTGCTATGCCAGGCTCAGCCCTCAGCGGGGCTGTGGCAGCAGCTCTTCCCCAGGGTGTGCCCTGTCTGAGAGGGCCTGACTCCTTCCTCTTGGGTAGACGGAGTTGTCCCAGCAGAGGAAGGTATTGCGGGATAGCTAGGGTACTGCCTGCTGCAGTTTTCTCTAGAGATTTAGGGAGGGTTTCCTGTGTGGGAGGGGCAGAGCCCCCAGGAGCCCTGGGCTGCCCCAGCCACCCCTCCAGAGATGTTGCCCAGGGCCTGCAAAGAGGGTGCAGAGTGACCAGGAGCCAGCCCAGAGCTCCCCAGGCCCCTCTGCACCTTTGGCCATGTCCACTGACATCTGGCTCCCACGGCCTTAGGCGAGCCCCTTGCAGTGCCCAGGTCCCCAAGGCAGAAGGGGATCCCAGCACAGCATGGAATGGTTCTGATCTGGGCTCCCTTCTAGATTTGGATCAGGACATGGATTACTTGGAACGGCTGTTGAATGATACTTTGAAGATCTTGCCAGATCCTGGAGGCAAGTTCTCAATGTGCCTTTTTACTGACAGAATAATCAGTGTCACTGTGGCAAGAGTTCACTCAGGTGCCACTTTCGTTACGGCCCATTCTCTGGTTGATGGATTCTGGAGACATTGCCCTGCTCCCTTGTGGAGCCCTGAGTGGTCCCACAGGATCGCTGTCAGTGGGAGCAAGGAGCATTTAGGTGTCAATCCTCTCCCACTGTGCAATGCCAGTTGCTCCTTGCCTTCCGTGTGCTCTGTGCAGCCACGGAGAAGAGCAGAGAGGGAAGGGGCCGTGCCCAGGGCTGTGGCCCGGGGCTGTGCCTTGTGCAGTGGCTCCTTTGCCGGCCCCAGGCAGCCTGAGCATCTCCAGCAGTGCCACGGGAGCCCTTCTGTCCTGCCTTTCTTTGCAGCCAAGCCTGCTGCTGAAGGTGATCTGGCTTCCCAACCCACGGCCAGGACTGAGCCTCTGGCAGATGCTGAGGGTAGGTCAAGGCCTTTCCCCCTGGGTGGGAGAGCTGCCAGCTCAGAGCCCAACGCCTGAACAGCAGGGCAGAGATGACAGAAGCTTCTCTGGCTGTTTAGTTACAGGTGTGTCTGCAGGGAGGATTTCTCCAGCTCCTTTGCAGGTTACAGCACACAAGTCCCGCTCCCATCACAGGGGTGAGTAGTGTGTCCCTGCTGACCCCACAGGCTGAGCTCTGCTTCTGAGGGATCCACTCCTGGGAAATGGAACCGTTTTGCTCTCAGGTCCTCCAATGGGAAAGAACAAAGCTACAGGTCACAAGAAACCCTATGACCCATCCAAAGGCATGAGGCAAATGCTGGAGGAACTGCTGCAGGGAGGACAAGGTGGGTCCATGTCCCTGAGCACCATGTCCTGACACCCAGAATCCCAATGGCACAGTGGGAAGGGATCCACGGCAGCCTGGCTGCCCCGCTGCTGCTTTCACACCCTGCAGGGCTATTTCCCAGCCTGGCCTGGCTGCAGCTTCTCCTCAGCCTCTGCAGGAAGGCATTTGGCATCAGCTGTCAGGGTGCCCCAGCTGCTCCATGGGCCATGCACACCCTGAGATGCCCTGCAATTTCCCAGTCTCTGGGTAGATCAGGAGGGGCAACAGTTTGGAGGAGGGAGGGCCGTAGGCAAATTCCATCAGATTACTGGATCCTTATCTATGACTTTGACAAGTACTACCTCCTGAAGATACCACCTTCCCATGGGGAGCAGTTCCATCTTATCCAGCTGTGCCTCTTCCTTTCTCCAGAGCTGGATGCAGAGGCTATGCTGAAGGCGGCATTTCCCGAAGGAAGCAATGGCCCATTGGCAGCCTTTGCTGCAGGAAGGGAGGCGATGCCAGGCACAGTGACAGGAGGTAATTGCTGTGCCTCTGGGCCTGAGCCCTGCTGAGGCTTCAGCTGCCATCTCTGCTGCTGGGCAGTGCGGGCACAGCCCGGACAAGGCCGGCACAGCACACAGGAATGATCCCGAGCAGGCTCAGGGCACTCGGGTGCTGAGCAGTCCTGCTGGGGTCCCTGCGTGGGAGAAACGTCCCCAAGCCTGGGATTGGCTGCAGGGGGTGCCCATGGTGGGGAAAGGGCAGAGGGGGAGAGCTGGGCTCCAGTGTGTCCTGTCAGGGCCTGGCTCTGTCCCCTTGGGCTGGGGGAGCTCCTCCAGCAGACAGAAGAAGGGAGCGATTGAGGGATGGTTGTGGCACTGCCTGGTGCAGTTTTCCTCAGAGCTTTAGGGAGGGTTTCCTGTGTGGGAGGGGCAGAGCCCCCAGGGGTGCTGCACTTTCCTCCCCAGGGATGTTGCCCAGGGCCTGCAAAGAGGGTGCAGAGTGGCCAGGAGCCGGCCCAGAGCTCCCCAGGCCCCTCTGCACCTTTGGCCATGTCCATTGACATCTGGCTCCCACGGCCTTAGGCGAGCCCCTTGCAGTGCCC
Organism: Eopsaltria australis; assembly: GCA_034509425.1. NCBI lineage: Eukaryota > Metazoa > Chordata > Aves > Passeriformes > Petroicidae > Eopsaltria > Eopsaltria australis. Next base: position 25,278 of record JAVTVJ010003441.1, read on the forward strand.
AGGTCCCCAAGGCAGAAGGGGATCCCAGCACAGCATGGAATGGTTCTGATCTGTGCTCCCTTCTAGACTGGGATTGGGACATGGATTATCTGGAAGCCCTGCTGGATGACAGCTTGAAACCCTTGGAGAATACTGGAGGTAAAACTCTCAATGTGCCTTTTTACTGACAGAATAATCAGTGTCACTGTGGCAAGAGTTCACTCAGGTGCCACTTTCGTTACGGCCCATTCTATGGTTGATGGATTCTGGGGACCTTTCCCTGCTCCCTTCTCACACCCTGAGTGGTCCCACAGGATCGCTGTCAGTGGGAGCAAGGAGCATTTAGCTGTCAGTCCTCTCCCCCTGTGCAATGCCAGTTGCTCCTTGCCTTCCGTGTGCTCTGTGAGAGAAGAGCAGAGAGGGAAGGGGCCATGCCCAGGGCTGTGGCCTGGGGCTGTGCCCTGCGCAGTGGCTCCTTTGCCGGCCCCAGGCAGCCTGAGCATCTCCAGCAGTGCCACGGGAGCTCTTCTGTCCTGCCTTTCTTTGCAGCCAAGCCTGCTGCTGAAGGTGATCTGGCTTCCCAACCCACGGCCAAGACTGAGCCTCTGGCAGATGCTGAGGGTAGGTCAAGGCCTTTCCCCCTGGGTGGGAGAGCTGCCAGCTCAGAGCCCAAAGCTCGGCCAGGGGGGCATCGCTGCAGGTGCCAGGACAGAGCCGTGCACAAGTGTGCCCTCGCCCTGCGGGATCCCCTCACTGATTCTGTGGCTCCGTGCTGCCCAAGCAGATTAGCAGAGATGACAGAAGCTTCTCTGGCTGTTTAGTTACAGGTGTGTCTGCAGGGAGGATTTCCCCAGCTCCTTTGCAGGTTACAGCACACAAGTCCCACTCCCATCACAGGGGTGAGTAGTGTGTCCCTGCTGACCCCACAGGCTGAGCTCTGCTTCTGTGGGATCCACTCCTGGGAAATGGAACCGTTTTGCTCTCAGGTCCTCCAATGGGAAAGAACACAGCTACAGGACACAAGAAACCCTATGACCCATCCAAAGGCATGAGGCAAATGCTGGAGGAACTGCTGCAGGGAGGACAAGGTGGGTCCATGTCCCTGAGCACCATGTCCTGACACCCAGAATCCCAATGGCACAGTGGGCAGGGATCCATGGCAGCCTGGCTGCCCCGCTGCTGCTTTCACACCCTGCAGGGCTGTTTCCCAGCCTGGCCTGGCTGCAGCTTCTCCCCAGGCTCTGCAGGAAGGCATTTGGCATCAGCTGTCAGGGTGCCCAAACTGCTCCACGGGCCATGCACACCCTGAGATGCCCAGCAATTTCCCAGTCTCTGGGGAGATCTGGAGAGGTGGCTGTTTGAAGGAGGGAGGGCCTTAGGGAGAGACCCCAAAGCCCATCTGATTACCTGGTCCTTATCTGGGACTTTTAGAATCACTGCCTCCTGAAGATACCACCTTCCCATGGGGAGCAGTTCCATCTTATCCAGCTGTGCCTCTTCCTTTCTCCAGAGCTGGATGCAGAGGCTATGCTGAAGGCGACATTTCCCGAAGGAAGCAAT
>JAVTVJ010003442.1:0-29838 GCA_034509425.1 Eopsaltria australis
AAATTCCGTATGGATCAAGATTATTCGCTGGCGCAAGATGCCATCAACCAGGACTCTGGTTGCATTTGTAGGGCCAAAACCCTCCACCAAACCGACATCATGAATCTGGGGGCCTAAGTTTTCTTTCCCGTGGAAAAGTGCCATCAGTTGTATCGTAGGCCCCATGTCTGGGAGTCGACTGCCGCCTCTTCAAATTCCGCATGGAGCAAGATCCCTCGTAGACCCAAGCTGCCATCGACTAGGACACTGGCTGCCCTTGCAGGGCCAAAACCCTCCTCCAAACTGACATCAAGAAACTGGGGGCAGAGCTATCTTTCTCAGAGAAAAGGGACACTTTTTGTGTCCCGGCCCTAAGGCACTCTGCTCCCGGACACCACCTGAAATGCCGCATGGATCAAGATCCTTCCCAGAACCAAGCTGCCATCAGCTAAAACTCTGGCTGCAATTGTAGGGCTAAATGCCTCCTAAAAACTGGCATCATGCATCTGGGGGACTGAGTTTTCTTTCACATGGAAAAGCGCCATTGTTTTGCATCGAAGGCCACATATCTGGGAGTTGACAGCCGCATGCTGAAATTCCGCATGGAGTAAGATTCCTACATGAGACCCAAGCTACCACCAACAAAGGACCCTGGCTGCCCTTGCAGGAGACAAACCCTCCTCCAAACTGACATCAAGAGCTTCAGAGGCAGAGTTCTCTTTCTCAGAGAAAAGGGACACTTTTTGTGTCCCGGCCCTAAGGCACTATGCTCCCGGTGATGCGTTTGGTTTCTGCCTTTTTTCTTTTTATATGTTCTCTGTACTCTCTGCCCATATTTTTGTGGCTCTGTAGCCTACTATATTAATAGCTAGTTTTTCCAGTACCTTTCCATAGCCTTTCCCTAAGCAGAAAGACAAACAAATTCCAGAGCTCCAAGCCCCAGGGGGTTGCAAGGCCCTGTCCTATCTCAGTTCTTCCTGGGAACCAAGGCCGAGAACAACTCTGAGGTACATTTTCATAAGCAGAGTGCAGCCAGTGCTGAGAGGGGGGCTCCAGGGAAGGGGCTGGACCTGAGGGGGAATTGAATCGCCACTTGTTCTCCTTGTTGGTGCTCTTAATCAATTATGCTAATTTCCTAAAAGCTATAAATATGTACTCACCCCTGGAGGGGCTGGGCTTTTATGGACACCTTTCCATAACTGCTCCTGAAGACCTTCAAAATAAAGATCCCCTTTTATATTACCTCCTTGCTAAAATGATCTCGAGTTTCTTTTCCAGGCTGGGGGAAAAGGCAACAGTTATTTGGCACACCCAGAAGGGACACGAGAACCTGGTACCCTTCCTCTGGACCGAAAACATCCTGCAAGGAATTCCTTTCTGACAACAATCTAAAGAATTCCCTGCCACGGGCCTGAGGTCGAGACACCATGGTTCCAAGATCCCACAGGAGGTAGTATAAAGGTGGTTCTTTTCGTTGTCTAGTGTGTAGTTTGTATGTGGGTGTATTGTTTATGTATTGTGTATCTGTTTAAAGTCAGTAATTGTTAGCGATCCCAGGACAACCTGGCGTGGTGGTGAGAAATTTTGCTTTTGAAATCATTTCTCCAAGTTTTTCCTGTTGCCGATTTTCCAACCTGCCCCAGAGATCGGCTGGTGGGGAGGAGGCGGGTGTGTGATCTCGGCTGAGATTGTTCACTTCAGTAAGAAAGAAGCAAATCACAGTCTGAAAGTTTATTTCATGTTTAGCACGTACGAGGTTTGAATTGAAAGCTGGCCTGGAGACATCTGGGCATGGGCAGCAGGGGAGGCCTGGTCTGCTTCTTGGTAGGAGGTGGGATGGAGCCCTTCCCACCACAGGGAGTTTTACAATAAAGCTGACTGGGTGTCCAGCCACTGCTCCTTCTTAATTGAGCTGGGAGAGATTCCACTTCCACAGGTTTGTGGAGCGGCTGGGTGTCCAGCCTGCTCCCTTGAGTGGGAGGCCACAGGGAGATTCCCACTTCCTACAGGTTTGTGGGCGGCTGGGTGCCCAGCCTGCTCCTTAATTGAAGCTGGGGAGAGATTCCTGAGTTTGTGGAGGCGGCTGGGTGCCAACCTGCTCATGAGTGAGCGAGTGAGAAATCCCTGCGCTTCCCTACAGGTTCAATAGAAGGCTGGGTGGCCAGCCTGCTCCTTAGTGGGGGGCGAGGGAGAGATCCTCGCTTCCAGCAAGTTTTGTGGAGCGGCCGAGAAAGCTCGGTTCGCACCATTGTAAGGGAAGGGGGAGAAGCCCCCACTTTCTATGTTCCATCTGTAAAAAGTTTTTCCAAGATTTTAAGGCAAGGGCGACTCCCGGACTTCCGGGACGGCTCCGCGAGCAGGGCGGTCACTCCCCCGTGACAGAAGCGGGGCACCAGCAGCTCTGAGAGGGGCGGAGGTGATTCCTGCCATTGCCCTGGTCACGGCCGGGGGATGCGCGGGGGAGCGGTCCCAGGAAGCGAACCGGGACCGGGGCTGCCGCTGCGCTGCTTCGGCCCTGCTCTGGCGGAGGCGGGCCGCCGCTGCGCGGCCACGGCCCGGCTCACTCGCTGCTCCTGGGCCCCGCCCGCACCGGCCCAGAGCAGGCCGGGAGTGTGAGATCTCAGAGCAGGAACGGCCCTATCGCACTTTCCACAGTAACGAGCTTGTTTTAAGGACACCCGAGAGCCGCTGTGAGCAGCAGCACGGGCCGAGCGCGGGCGAGCCGGGGGTGCCCCTGGGCGGGGGTGCCCGCATGCCGCGCCCGTCCACGGCCGTGCGAGGGCAGCGAGCGCTCTTTGTCTGCTCTGGTAAGCACTCAAGGGGAAACACCGAGCCCAAAGAACAAGAAGCCGTTTTTAGGCTCCCTTAAACCATGCTATAAGTAAGCAGAGGTCCACTGTATTTAACAAATATCTTAGAGATGGTTTACTGAGTTAAATTTGTAAAGACCTTCTCCTGTATCCTTGTGAGTAAAAAAGACCAAGGACTCTTTACTATTATGTAAAATAATCCTGAAACTGGAGAACTAGGGCAGTCAGCAACTGAAAATTGCTGCATCCAACCAGCAGCCAAGAATTGATACATCCAACAGTTGCATGCAACCCACTGTAAGTTTGTTCTGTGAACATAGAAGACATGGACCCTATGCCATGCTAATGAAACTGGATAATGTTATTCTGAAAACGTTTGCTGTCAATCCTAGTATGTCTGTTCCCAGCACTAACTGATAATGTATTTAAGTCTGACTGTTTGCAGACCATGGAAGAAGCCTATTCCAGCAGAGCAGACCTGAAAGATGTGCCAGCCTGGGAGCTGTATGTAGATGAGAGCAGCTTCATGCGAGATGGCAAACAAAAGACAGGTTATGCAGTAACAACCACGAACCAGGTAACCATGAGAAAAGTGTTACCATCAAATGTACCATCACAAAAAGCTGAACTGATTATATCAATGAAAGATCTAGAACTGAGCAAAGTCATCTAGAAGGAAGGAAGACTAGCAACTGTTCAAGCCTAGAGACTATGTTGAATGAAGGGACAGTAATCTTATGAGCTAAGTAAAAAGAGTCATTCCAAGTCCTGACTACCCTCACCAAATGCAAAGCTGCTGGCAGAGAGCCTTGAATTCACTGCTCCAGAGTTAAGAAGACGCCTGCTCCATAGACAGCCAGAAAACAGAGACTGATACAAATTGAGATGATATGATTTAAACTGTTCTTTTGTACCTCTTATCTGTACAGTTGGTAACCGTGATTCAAATTTGGTCCTAAAATTTGCATGTAACTCTAGTCCAAAATGTATCCAAAAGCTCTTCATAAGGACAACTTGTCAAAGCTGAGAATCTGGCCTGGTAAGTTTTGCCCCAAGATAAAGATTGGGCCTGTGCCCATGGAGCTGTGATTCCAAATGTCATGTTTAATCATATTAAAGGCTGTTGACAAAACAAAATAGCTCTTAATTTCCTACTAGCCACAAAATCATTAACACTAGTTGTTGTTCTTATGCAAATCTGAATGAAAAATTTTTTTAGAAATTTGGTTGAAATTTGAAAGCAAACTCAAATTCTACACCAAGTAACTCTCAAAAGAGCTTACTGAACCTTGAATATCTTCAGTACACTCACTTCATGGTTACCAAACTGAACCTAGATAAAAGAAATGTTCATAGTAACTGTAGTTATAATTAGCATCTGTGTAACAACTAGTGGGATAGCCAGTTGTATAAACCAGAGGTATGGTTGAATGCAGAGTAGAGACTAGACAAGACAGAGTCTTGTTAGTCTCTAAAAAAGGGGGGAATGATGCCGTTTGGTTTCTGCCTTTTTTCTTTTATATGTTCTCTGTACTCTCTGCCCATATTTTTGTGGCTCTGTAGCCTACTATATTAATAGCTAGTTTTTCCAGTACCTTTCCATAGCCTTTCCCTAAGCAGAAAGACAAAACAAATTCCAGAGCTCCAAGCCCCAGGGGGTTGCAAGGCCCTGTCCTATCTCAGTTCTTCCTGGGAACCAAGGCCGAGAACAACTCTGAGGTACATTTTCATAAGCAGAGTGCAGCCAGTGCTGAGAGGGGGGCTCCAGGGAAGGGGCTGGACCTGAGGGGGAATTGAATCGCCACTTGTTCTCCTTATTGGTGCTCTTAATAATTATGCTAATTTCCTAAAAGCTATAAATATGTACTCACCCCTGGAGGGGCTGGGCTTTTATGGACACCTTTCCATAACTGCTCCTGAAGACCTTCAAAATAAAGATCCCCTTTTATATTACCTCCTTGCTAAAATGATCTCGAGTTTCTTTTCCAGGCTGGGGGAAGAGGCAACACCGGACGCCACCTGAAATGCCGCATGGATCAAGATCCTTCCCAGACCCAAGCTGCCATCAGCTAGAACTCTGGCTGCAATTGTAGGGCTAAATGCCTCCTAAACTGGCATCATGCATCTGGGGGACTGAGTTTTCTTTCACATGGAAAAGCGCCATTGTTTGCATCGAAGGCCACATATCTAGGAGTTGACAGCCGCATGCTGAAATTCCGCATGGATTAAGATTCCTCGCAGACCCAAGCTGCCACCAACAAGGACCCTGGCTGCCCTTGCAGGGCCAAAACCTCCAAACTGACATCAAGAAACTGGGGGTAGAGTTCTTCTTTCTCAGAGTAGTGCGATTGCCTTTTTGTGTCCCGCCCTAAGACTCTGCTCCCTGCTGGCGCTTCAAATCTGTGGCGGATCAAGATTCCTCGCAGACCCAAGCTGCCACCGACAGGGACCCTGGCTGCCCTTGCAGGGCCAAAACCCTCCTCCAAACTGACATCAATGAACTGGGGGGCAGAGTTCTCTTTCTCAGAGAAAAGGGACACTTTTTGTGTCCCGGCCCTAAGGCACTGTGCTCCCGGACGCCACCTGAAATTCTGGATGGATCAAGATTATTCGCTGACAGAAGATGCCATCAACCAGAACTCTGGTTGCATTTGTAGGGCTAAAACCCTCCACCAAACCGACATCATGAATCTGGGGGCCTAATTTTTCTTTCACACGGAAAAGTGCCATCATTTGTATCGTAGGCCCCATGTCTGGGAGTCGACTGCCGCCTCTTCAAATTCCGCATGGAGCAAGATGCCTCACAGACCCAAGCTGCCACCCACTAGGATACCTTGGCTGCCCTTTGCAGGGCCAAAACCCTCCTCCAAACTGACATCAAGAAACTGGGGCAGCTTATCTTTTCTCAGAGAAAAGGGACACTTTGTGTCCTGCCCTAAGGCACTCTGCTCCCGATTAACCACCTTGAAATGCCGCGATGGATCAAGATCCTTCCCAGACCCAAGCTGCCATCAGCTAGAACCTACGTAAATTGTAGGGCTAAAATGCCTCCTAAAACTCGTGACCGCATCTTGGGGGGACTGAGTTTCTTTTCACATGGAAATGCCATTGTTTCTGTATCGAAAGCAACATATCTGGGAGTTGACAGCCTCATGCTGAAATTCCGTATGGATCAAGATTCCTCGGCAGACCCAAGCTGCCACAGACAAGGATCCGGGCTGCCCTTGCAGGGCCAAAACCCTCCTCCAAACTGACATCAAGAAACTGGGGGGCAGAGTTCTCTTTCTCAGAGAAAAGGGACACTTTTTGTGTCCCGGCCCTAAGGCACTGTGCTCCCGGTGATGCCGTTTGGTTTCTGCCTTTTTTCTTTTATATGTTCTCTGTACTCTCTGCACATATTTTTGTGGCTCTGTAGCCTACTATATTAATAGCTAGTTTTTCCAGTACCTTTCCATAGCCTTTCCCTAAGCAGAAAGACAAAACAAATTCCAGAGCTCCAAGCCCCAGGGGGTTGCAAGGCCCTGTCCTATCTCAGTTCTTCCTGGGAACCAAGGCCGAGAACAACTCTGAGGTACATTTTCATAAGCAGAGTGCAGCCAGCGCTGAGAGGGGGGCTCCAGGGAAGGGGCTGGACCTGAGGGGGAATTGAATCGCCACTTGTTCTCCTTATTGGTGCTCTTAATCAATTATGCTAATTTCCTAAAAGCTATAAATATGTACCCACCCCTGGAGGGGCTGGGCTTTTATGGACACCTTTCCATAACTGCTCCTGAAGACCTTCAAAATAAAGATCCCCTTTTATATTACCTCCTTGCTAAAATGATCTCGAGTTTCTTTTCCAGGCTGGGGGAAAAGGCAACAGTTATTTGGCACACCCAGAAGGGACACGAGAACCTGGTACCCTTCCTCTGGACCGAAAACATCCTGCAAGGAATTCCTTTCTGACAGCAATCTAAAGAATTCCCTGCCACGGGCCTGAGGTCGAGACACCATGGTTCCAAGATCCCACAGGAGGTAGTATAAAGGTGGTTCTTTTTGTTGTGTAGTGTGTAGTTTGTATGTGTGTGTATTGTTTATGTATTGTGTATCTGTTTAAAGTCAGTAATTGTTAGCGATCCCAGGACAACCTGGCGTGGTGGTGAGAAAATTTGCTTTTGAAATCATTTCTCCAAGTTTTTCCTGTTGCCGATTTTCCAACCTGCCCCAGAGATCGGCTGGTGGGGAGGAGGCGGGTGTGTGATCTCGGCTGAGATTGTTCACTGGTAGAGAAAAGCAAATCACAGTGCGAAAGTTTATTTCATGTTTAGCACATGCGAGTTTTGAATTGAAAGCTGGCCTGGAGACATCTGGGCATGGAGCGGCCGGGGGAGGCCTGGTCTGCTTCTTGGTAGGAGGTGGGGGATGGGCCCCGCTTCCTACAGGTTTGTGGAGCGGCTGGGTGTCCAGCCTGCTCCTTGGTGGGAGGCTGGGGAGAGATTCCCACTTCCTACAGGTTTGTGGAGCGGCTGGGTGTCCAGCCTGCTCCTTGGTGGGAAGCTGGGGAGAGATTCCCACTTCCTACAGGTTTGTGGAGCGGCTGGGTGCCCAGCCTGCTCCTGGGGAGAGATTCCCACTTCCTACAGGGAGGCTGGGTGCCCAGCCTGCTCCTTGGTGGGAGGCGAGTGAGAAATCCTCGCTTCCTACAGGTCTGTGGAGAGGCTGGGTGTCCAGCCTGCTCCTTAGTGGGAGGCGAGGGAGAGATCCTCGCTTCCAGCAAGTTTTGTGGAACGGCCGAGAAAGCTCGGTTCGCACCATTGTAAGGGAAGGGGGAGAAGCCCCACTTTCTATGTTCCATCTGTAAAAAGTTTTTCCAAGATTTTAAGGCAAGGGCGACTCCCGGACTTCCGGGACGGCTCCGCGAGCAGGGCGGTCACTCCCCCGTGACAGAAGCGGGGCACCAGCCGCTCTGAGAGGGGCGGAGGTGATTCCTGCCATTGCCCTGGTCACGGCCGGGAGATGCGCGGGGGAGCGGTCCCAGGAAGCGACCCAGGACCGGGGCTGCCGCTGCGCTGCTTCGGCCCTGCTCTGGCGGAGGCGGGGCCGCCGCTGCGCGGCCACGGCCCGGCTCACTCGCTGCTCCTGGGCCCCGCCCGCACCGGCCCAGAGCGGGCCGGGAGTGTGAGATCTAAGAGCAGGAACGGCCCTATCGCACTTTCCACAGTAACGAGCTTGTTTTAAGGACACCCGAGAGCCGCTGTGAGCAGCAGCACGGGCCGAGCGCGGGCGAGCCGGGGGTGCCCCTGGGCGGGGGTGCCCGCATGCCGCGCCCGTCCCCGGCCGTGCGAGGGCAGCGAGCGCTCTTTGTCTGCTCTGGTAAGCACTCAAAAGGGAAACACCGAGCCCAAAGAACAAGAAGCCGTTTTTAGGCTCCCTTAAACCATGCTATAAGTAAGCAGAGTCCTGTGTTAACAAATATCTTAGAATGGTTTACTGAGTTAAATTTGTAAAAGACCTTCTCCTGTATCCTTGTGAGTAAAAAAGACCAAGGACTCTTTACTATTATGTAAAATAATCCTGAAACTGAGAACTAGGGCAGTCAGCAACTGAAAATTGCTGCATCCAACCAGCAGCCAAGAATTGATACATCCAACAGTTGCATGCAACCCACTGTAAGTTTGTTCTGTGAACATAGAAGACATGGACCCTATGCCATGCTACTGAAACTGGATAATGTTATTCTGAAAACGTTTGCTGTCAATCCTAGTATGTCTGTTCCCAGCACTAACTGATAATGTATTTAAGTCTGACTGTTTGCAGACCATGGAAGAAGCCTATTCCAGCAGAGCAGACCTGAAAGATGTGCCAGCCTGGGAGCTGTATGCAGATGAGAGCAGCTTCATGCGAGATGGCAAACAAAAGACAGGTTATGCAGTAACAACCACGAACCAGGTAACCATGAGAAAAGTGTTACCATCAAATGTACCATCACAAAAAGCTGAACTGATTATATCAATGAAAGATCTAGAACTGAGCAAAGTCATCTAGAAGGAAGGAAGACTAGCAACTATTCAAGCCTAGAGACTGAGTCTATGTTGAATGAAGGGACAGTAATCTTACGAGCTAAGTAAAAAGAGTCATTCCAAGTCCTGACTACCCTCACCAAATCCAAAGCTGCTGGCAGAGAGCCTTGAATTCACTGCTCCAGAGTTAAGAAGACGCCTGCTCCATAGACAGCCAGAAAACAGAGACTGATACAAATTGAGATGATATGATTTAAACTGTTCTTTTGTACCTCTTATCTGTACAGTTGGTAACCGTGATTCAAATTTGGTCCTAAAATTTGCATGTAACTCTAGTCCAAAATGTATCCAAAAGCTCTTCATAAGGACAACTTGTCAAAGTTGAGAATCTGGCCTGGTAAGTTTTGCCCCAAGATAAAGATTGGGCCTGTGCCCATGGAGCTGTGATTCCAAATGTAATGTTTAATCATATTAAAGGCTGTTGACAAAACAAAATAGCTCTTAATTTCCTACTAGCCACAAAATCATTAACACTAGTTGTTGTTCTTATGCAAATCTGAATGAAAAATTTTTTTAGAAATTTGGTTGAAATTTGAAAGCAAACTCAAATTCTACACCAAGTAACTCTCAAAAGAGCTTACCGAACCTTGAATATCTTCAGTACACTCACTTCATGGTTACCAAACTGAACCTAGATAAAAGAAATGTTCATAGTAACTGTAGTTATAATTAGCATCTGTGTAACAACTAGTGGGATAGCCAGTTGTATAAACCAGAGGTATGGTTGAATGCAGAGTAGAGACTAGACAAGACAGAGTCTTGTTAGTCTCTAAAAAAGGGGGGAATGATGCCGCTTGGTTTCTGCCTTTTTTCTTTTATATGTTCTCTGTACTCTCTGCCCATATTTTTGTGGCTCTGTAGCCTACTATATTAATAGCTAGTTTTTCCAGTACCTTTCCATAGCCTTTCCCTAAGCAGAAAGACAAAACAAATTCCAGAGCTCCAAGCCCCAGGGGGTTGCAAGGCCCTGTCCTATCTCAGTTCTTCCTGGGAACCAAGGCCGAGAACAACTCTGAGGTACATTTTCATAAGCAGAGTGCAGCCAGTGCTGAGAGGGGGGCTCCAGGGAAGGGGCTGGACCTGAGGGGGAATTGAATCGCCACTTGTTCTCCTTATTGGTGCTCTTAATTATGCTAATTTCCTAAAAGCTATAAATATGTACTCACCCCTGGAGGGGCTGGGCTTTTATGGACACCTTTCCATAACTGCTCCTGAAGACCTTCAAAATAAAGATCCCCTTTTATATTACCTCCTTGCTAAAATGATCTCGAGTTTCTTTTCCAGGCTGGGGGAAAAGGCAACACCGGACGCCACCTGAAATGCCGCATGGATCAAGATCCTTCCCAGACCCAAGCTGCCATCAGCTAGAACTCTGGCTGCAATTGTAGGGCTAAATGCCTCCCAAAAGCGCTGGGCATCATGCATCTGGGGACTGAGTTTTCTTTCACATGGAAATGCCATTGTTTGCATCAAGGCCACATATCTGGGAGTTGATAGCCAGTGCATTGAAATCTCGCATGGATCAAGATTCCTCGCAGACCCAAGCTGCCACCGACAAGGACCCTGGCTGCCCTTGCAGGGCCAAAACCCTCCTCCAAACTGACATCAAGAAACTGGGGGGCAGAGTTCTCTTTCTCAGAGAAAGTGGACACTTTTTGTGTCCCAGCCCTAAGGCACTCTGCTCCCTGCTTCCCTCCTGATATCTCGCATGGATCAAGATTCCTCGTAGACCCAAAGCTGCCACCAACAGGGACCCACAAGTTCCTTTGCAGGCCAAAACCTCCTCCAAACTGACATCAAGAAACTAAAGAGTTCTCTTCTCAGAGTGCAGTGGACACTTTTTGTGTCCCGGCCCTAAGGCACTCGGCTCCCTGCTTCCTCCTGATATTCCGTATGGATCAAGATTCCTCGCAGACCCAAGCTGCCACCGACAGGGGACCCTGGCTGCCCTTGCAGGGCCAAAACCCTCCTCCAAAATGACATCAAGAAACTGGGGGGCAGAGTTCTCTTTCTCAGAGAAAAGGGACACTTTTTGTGTCCTGGGCCCTAAGGCACTCTGCTCCCTGCTGCGTCTTCAAATTCCGTATGGATCAAGATTATTCGGGCTGGACGAAGATGCCATCAACTAGACCTGGTTGCATTTTAGGGCCAAACCCCCACCAAACCCCACATCAGGAATTGGGGCCTAAGTTTCACGTGAAAAAGTGCCATCATTTGTGTCAGAGGGCCCCATGTCTGGGAGTCGACTGTCGCCTCTTCAAATCTCGCCGTGACATAAGATCCCCTCGCGAGACCCAAGCTGCCACCGAATTAGACACACACTGGCTGCCCCTTGCAGGGCCAAAACTCTCCCTCCAAACTGACATCAAGAAACTGGGGGGGCAGAGCCATCTTCTCAGAGAAAGGGACACTTTTTGTGTCCCGGCCCCAAGGGGCACCTGCCCCGGACACACCACCTTGAAATGCCGCGATGGATCAGAGATTCCTTCCCAGACCTAAGCTGCCATCATCAGCTAGAACTCTAGCTGCAATTGTAGGGCTTAATGCCTCCTAAAAACTGCATCATGCCTGGGGACTGAGTTTCTTCACATGGAAATGCTTCATTGTTTGCATCAAGGCCAAGCATATCTGGGAGTTGGACAGCCGTGATGCTGGAAATTCCTGCATGGATTAAGATTCCTCAAGTAGACCCAAGCTGCCACCTCAACAAGGACCCTTGGTCACCTTCCTTGCAGGGCCAAAACCCTCCCTCCAAACTGACATCAAGAAACTGGGGGGGCAGTAGGAGTTCTCAGAGAAAAGGGACACTTTTTGTGTCCCGCCCCAAGGCACTGTGTCTGCGGTGGATGCCGCCAGTTTCTGCCTTTTTCTTTTATATGTTCTCTGTACTCTGCCCATATTTTTGTGGCTCTGCAGCCTACTATATTAATAGCTAGTTTTTCCAGTACCTTCCATAGCCTTTCCCTAAGCAGAAAGACAAAACAAATTCCAGAGCTCCAAGCCCCAGGGGGTTGCAAGGCCCTGTCCTATCGCAGTTCTTCCTGGGAACCAAGGCCGAGAACAACTCTGAGGTACATTTTCATAAGTAGAGTGCAGCCAGTGCTGAGAGGGGGGCTCCAGGGAAGGGGCTGGACCTGAGGGGGAATTGAATCGCCACTTGTTCTCCTTATTGGTGCTCTTAATCAATTATGCTAATTTCCCAAAAGCTATAAATATGTACTCACCCCTGGAGGGGCTGGGCTTTTATGGACACCTTTCCATAACTGCTCCTGAAGACCTTCAAAATAAAGATCCCCTTTTATATTACCTCCTTGCTAAAATGATCTCGAGTTTCTTTTCCAGGCTGGGGAAAAGGCAACAGTTATTTGGCACACCCAGAAGGGACACGAGAACCTGGTACCCTTCCTCTGGACCGAAACATCCTGCAAGGAATTCCTTTCTGACAGCAATCTAAAGAATTCCCTGCCACGGGCCTGAGGTCGAGACACCATGGTTCCAAGATCCCACAGGAGGTAGTATAAAGGTGGTTCTTTTCGCTGTGTAGTGTGTAGTTTGTATGTGTGTGTATTGTTTATGTATTGTGTATCTGTTTAAAGTCAGTAATTGTTAGCGATCCCAGGACAACCTGGCGTGGTGGTGAGAAAATTTGCTTTTGAAATCATTTCTCCAAGTTTTTCCTGTTGCCAATTTTCCAACCTGCCCCAGAGATCGGCTGGTGGGGAGGAGGCGGGTGTGTGATCTCGGCTGAGATTGTTCACTGGGAGAGAAAAGCAAATCACAAAGCGAAAGTTTATTTCCATGTTTAAAGTACATGCGAAGTTTTGAATTGGAAAGCTTGGCCTGGGAGACATCTGGGCATGGAGCCGCCGGGGAGGCCTGGTCTACTTCTCGGTGGAGGCAGTGGGGGGACAACCCCGCCTCCTACAGGTTTGTGGAGCTGAAGCTGGGTGTCCAGCCTGCTCCTTGGTGGGGAGGCCGGGGAGAGATTCCCACTCTACAGGCCTGTGGAGCTTATGCCAAGTGTCCAGCCTGCTCCCCTGGCGGGGAGGCTGGGGAGAGATTCCCACTTCCTGCAGGTTTGTGGAGCGGCTGGGTGCCCAGCCTGCTCTTTGGTGGGAAGCTGGGGAGAGATTCCCACTTCCTACAGGTTTGTGGAGCGGCTGGGTGCCCAGCCTGCTCCTTGGTGGGAGGCGAGTGAGAAATCCTCGCTTCCTACAGGTCTGTGGAGAGGCTGGGTGTCCAGCCTGCTCCTTAGTGGGAGGCGAGGGAGAGATCCTCGCCTCCAGCAAGTTTTGTGGAACGGCCGAGAAAGCTCGGTTCGCACCATTGTAAGGGAAGGGGGAGAAGCCCCCACTTTCTATGTTCCATCTGTAAAAAGTTTTTCCAAGATTTTAAGGCAAGGGCGACTCCCGGACTTCCGGGACGGCTCCGCGAGCAGGGCTGTCACTCCCCCGTGACAGAAGCGGGGCACCAGCCGCTCTGAGAGGGGCGGAGGTGATTCCTGCCATTGCCCCTGGGCTTCTCACGCTCGGGATGCGCTGGGAGCGGTCCCAGGAAGCTTAACCGGGACTGGGTTGCCGCGCTGCTTCTCGCCCTGCTCTGGCGCGCATGGGCCACGCCCGGCTCACTCCGCTGCCCTGGGCCTCACCAGACCGGCCCAGAGCTGGCCGGGAGTGCGGAGATCTAAGAGAAAGTGGTTCTGGCCCCATCGCACCTTCCACAGTAACGAAATTTGTTTTATGATTACCCAGAGCCGCTTGCAGCAGCAGCATCGGCCGAGCGCTGGCGAAGCCGGGGTGCCCCCTTGCTGGGTGCCCAGATGCCGCTCTTCGGCCCCGCCGTAGCGAGGGCAGCGAGCGCCTTTGTCTGCCTCCCAGGCACCTCAAAGGGGAAACACCGCAGCCCAAAGAACAAGAAGCCGTTTTTAGGCTCCCTTAAAGCATGCTATAAGTAAGCAGAGTCCTGTGTTAACAAATATCTTAGGATGGTTTACTGAGTTAAATTTGTAAAAGACCTTCTCCTGTATCCCTGTGAGTAAAAAAGACCAAGGACTCTTTACTATTATGTAAAATAATCCTGAAACTGGAGAACTAGGGCAGTCAGCAACTGAAAATTGCTGCATCCAACCAGCAGCCAAGAATTGATACATCCAACAGTTGTATGCAACCCACTGTAAGTTTGTTCTGTGAACATAGAAGACATGGACCCTATGCCATGCTACTGAAACTGGATAATGTTATTCTGAAAACGTTTGCTGTCAATCCTAGTATGTCTGTTCCTAGCACTAACTGATAATGTATTTAAGTCTGACTGTTTGCAGACCATGGAAGAAGCCTATTCCAGCAGAGCAGACCTGAAAGATGTGCCAGCCTGGGAGCTGTATGCAGATGAGAGCAGCTTCATGCGAGATGGCAAACAAAAGACAGGTTATGCAGTAACAACCACGAACCAGGTAACCATGAGAAAAGTGTTACCACCAAATGTACCATCACAAAAAGCTGAACTGATTATATCAATGAAAGATCTAGAACTGAGCAAAGTCATCTAGAAGGAAGGAAGACTAGCAACTATTCAAGCCTAGAGACTGAGTCTATGTTGAATGAAGGGACAGTAATCTTAATGCAGCTAAGTAAAAGAGTCATTCCAACCTGACTACCTCCTCACCAAATCCAAAGCTGCTGGCAGAGAGCCCTTGAATTCACTGCTCCAGAGTTAAGAAGACGTCTGCTCCATAGACAGCCAGGAAAACAGAGCCTGGATACAAATTGAGATGATATGATTTAAACTGTTCTTGTACCCTTATCTGTACAGTTGGTAACCGTGATTCAAATTTGGTCCTAAAATTTGCATGTAACTCTAGTCCAAAATGTATCCAAAAGCTCTTCATAAGGACAACTTGTCAAAGTTGAGAATCTGGTCTGGTAAGTTTTGCCCCAAGATAAAGATTGGGCCTGTGCCCATGGAGCTGTGATTCCAAATGTAATGTTTAATCATATTAAAGGCTGTTGACAAAACAAAATAGCTCTTAATTTCCTACTAGCCACAAAATCATTAACACTAGTTGTTGTTCTTATGCAAATCTGAATGAAAAATTTTTTTAGAAATTTGGTTGAAATTTGAAAGCAAACCCAAATTCTACACCAAGTAACTCTCAAAAGAGCTTACTGAACCTTGAATATCTTCAGTACACTCACTTCATGGTTACCAAACTGAACCTAGATAAAAGAAATGTTCATAGTAACTGTAGTTATAATTAGCATCTGTGTAACAACTAGTGGGATAGCCAGTTGTATAAACCAGAGGTAAGGTTGAATGCAGAGTAGAGACTAGACAATACAGAGTCTTGTTAGTCTCTAAAAAAGGGGGGAATGATGCCGTTTGGTTTCTGCCTTTTCTTTATATGTTCCTCTGTACTCTGCCCATATTTCTTGTGGCTCCAGCCTACTATATTAATAGCTAGTTTTTCCAGTACCTTCCATAGCCTTTCCCTAAGCAGAAAGACAAAACAAATTCCAGAGCTCCAAGCCCCAGGGGGTTGCAAGGCCCTGTCCTATCGCAGTTCTTCCTGGGAACCAAGGCCGAGAACAACTCTGAGGTACATTTTCATAAGCAGAGTGCAGCCAGTGCTGAGGGGGGGGCTCCAGGGAAGGGGCTGGACCTGAGGGGGAATTGAATCGCCACTTGTTCTCCTTATTGGTGCTCTTAATTATGCTAATTTCCTAAAAGCTATAAATATGTACTCACCCCTGGAGGGGCTGGGCTTTTATGGACACCTTTCCATAACTGCTCCTGAAGACCTTCAAAATAAAGATCCCCTTTATATTACCTCCTTGCTAAAATGATCTCGAGTTTCTTTTCCAGGCTGGGGGAAAAGGCAACAGTTATTTGGCACACCCAGAAGGGACACGAGAACCTGGTACCCTTCCTCTGGACCAAAAACATCCTGCAAGGAAATCCTTTCTGACAGCAATCTAAAGAATTCCCTGCCACGGGCCTGAGGTCGAGACACCATGGTTCCAAGATCCCACAGGAGGTAGTAAAAAGTTGGTTCTTTTCGTTGTGTAGTGTGTAGTTTGTATGTGTGTGTATTGTTTATGTATTGTGTATCTGTTTAAAGTCAGTAATTGTTACCGATCCCAGGACAACCTGGCGTGGTGGTGAGAAAATTTGCTTTTGAAATCATTTCTCCAAGTTTTCCTGTTGCCGATTTTCCAACCTGCCCCAGAGATCGGCTGGTGGGGAGGAGGCGGGTGTGTGATCTCGGCTGAGATTGTTCACTGGTAGAGAAAAGCAAATCACAGTGCTAAAGTTTATTTCATGTTTAGCACATGCGAGTTTTGAATTGAAAGCTGGCCTGGAGACATCTGGGCACGGAGCGGCCGGGGGAGGCCTGGTCTGCTTCTTGGTAGGAGGTGGGGGATGGGCCCCGCTTCCTACAGGTTTGTGGAGCTGCTGGGTGTCCAGCCTGCTCCTTGGTGGGAGGCTGGGGAGAGATTCCCACTTCCTACAGGTTTGTGGAGCGGCTGGGTGTCCAGCCTGCTCCTTGGTGGGAGGCTGGGGAGAGATTCCCACTTCCTACAGGTTTGTGGAGCTGCTGGGTGCCCAGCCTGCTCCTTGGTGGGAAGCTGGGGAGAGATTCCCACTTCCTACAGGTTTGTGGAGCGGCTGGGTGCCCAGCCTGCTCCTTGGTGGGAGGCGAGTGAGAAATCCTCGCTTCCTACAGGTCTGTGGAGAGGCTGGGTGTCCAGCCTGCTCCCTAGTGGGAGGCGAGGGAGAGATCCTCGCTTCCAGCAAGTTTTGTGGAACGGCCGAGAAAGCTCGGTTCGCACCATTGTAAGGGAAGGGGGAGAAGCCCCCACTTTCTATGTTCCATCTGTAAAAAGTTTTTCCAAGATTTTAAGGTAAGGGCGACTCCCGGACTTCCGGGACGGCTCCGCGAGCAGGGCGGTCACTCCCCCGTGACAGAAGCGGGGCACCAGCCGCTCTGAGAGGGGCGGAGGTGATTCCTACCATTGCCCTGGTCACGGCCGGGGGATGCGCGGGGGAGCGGTCCCAGGAAGCGAACCGGCACCGGGGCTGCCGCTGCGCTGCTTCGGCCCTGCTCTGGCGGAGGCGGGGCCGCCGCTGCGCTGCCACGGCCCGGCTCGCTCGCTGCTCCTGGGCCCCGCCCGCACCGGCCCAGAGCGGGCCGGGAGTGTGAGATCTAAGAGCAGGAACGGCCCTATCGCACTTTCCACAGTAACGAGCTTGTTTTCAGGACACCCGAGAGCCGCGGTGAGCAGCAGCACGGGCCGAGCGCGGGCGAGCCGGGGGTGCCCCTGGGCGGGGGTGCCCGCATGCCGCGCCCGTCCCCGGCCGTGCGAGGGCAGCGAGCGCTCTTTGTCTGCTCTGGTAAGCACTCAAAGGGAAACACCGAGCCCAAAGAACAAGAAGCCGTTTTAGGCCCTAAACCATGCTATAAGTAAGCAGAGTCCTGTGTTAACAAATATCTTAGAATGGTTTACTGAGTTAAATTTGTAAAAGACCTTCTCCTGTATCCTTGTGAGTAAAAAAAGACCAAGGACTCTTTACTATTATGTAAAATAATCCTGAAACTGGAGAACTAGGGCAGTCAGCAACTGAAAATTGCTGCATCCAACCAGCATCCAAGAATTGATACATCCAACAGTTGCATGCAACCCACTGTAAGTTTGTTCTGTGAACATAGAAGACATGGACCCTATGCCATGCTACTGAAACTGGATAATGTTATTCTGAAAACGCTTGCTGTCAATCCTAGTATGTCTGTTCCCAGCACTAACTGATAATGTATTTAAGTCTGACTGTTTGCAGACCATTCCAGCAGAGCAGACCTGAAAGATGTGACAGCCTGGGAGCTGTATGCAGATGAGAGCAGCTTCATGCGAGATGGCAAACAAAAGACAGGTTATGCAGTAACAACCACGAACCAGGTAACCATGAGAAAAGTGTTACCATCAAATGTACCATCACAAAAAGCTGAACTGATTATATCAATGAAAGATCTAGAACTGAGCAAAGTCATCTAGAAGGAAGGAAGACTAGCAACTATTCAAGCCTAGAGACTGAGTCTAGGTTGAATGAAGGGACAGTAATCTTACGAGCTAAGTCAAAAGAGTCATTCCAAGTCCTGACTACCCTCACCAAATCCAAAGCTGCTGGCAGAGAGCCTTGAATTCACTGCTCCAGAGTTAAGAAGACGTCTGCTCCATAGACAGCCAGAAAACAGAGCCTGATACAAATTGAGATGATATGATTTAAACTGTTCTTTTGTACCTCTTATCTGTACAGTTGGTAAACGTGATTCAAATTTGGTCCTAAAATTTGCATGTAACTCTAGTCCAAAATGTATCCAAAAGCTCTTCATAAGGACAACTTGTCAAAGTTGAGAATCTGGCCTGGTAAGTTTTGCCCCAGGATAAAGATTGGGCCTGTGCCCATGGAGCTGTGATTCCAAATGTAATGTTTAATCATATTAAAGGCTGTTGACAAAACAAAATAGCTCTTAATTTCCTACTAGCCACAAAATCATTAACACTAGTTGTTGTTCTTATGCAAATCTGAATGAAAAAATTTTTTAGAAATTTGGTTGAAATTTGAAAGCAAACTCAAATTCTACACCAAGTAACTCTCAAAAGAGCTTACTGAACCTGGAATATCTTCAGTACACTCACTTCATGGTTACCAAACTGAACCTAGATAAAAGAAATGTTCATAGTAACTGTAGTTATAATTAGCATCTGTGTAACAACTAGTGGGATAGCCAGTTGTATAAACCAGAGGTATGGTTGAATGTAGAGTAGAGACTAGACAAGACAGAGTCTTGTTAGTCTCTAAAAAAGGGGGGAATGATGCCGTTTGGTTTCTGCCTTTTTTCTTTTATATGTTCTCTGTACTCTCTGCACATATTTTTGTGGCTCTGTAGCCTACCATATTAATAGCTAGTTTTTCCAGTACCTTTCCATAGCCTTTCCCTAAGCAGAAAGACAAAACAAATTCCAGAGCTCCAAGCCCCAGGGGGTTGCAAGGCCCTGTCCTATCTCAGTTCTTCCTGGGAACCAAGGCCGAGAACAACTCTGAGGTACATTTTCATAAGTAGAGTGCAGCCAGTGCTGAGAGGGGGGCTCCAGGGAAGGGGCTGGACCTGAGGGGTAATTGAATCGCCACTTGTTCTCCTTATTGGTGCTCTTAATTATGCTAATTTCCTAAAAGCTATAAATATGTACTCACCCCTGGAGGGGCTGGGCTTTTATGGACACCTTTCCATAACTGCTCCTGAAGACCTTCAAAATAAAGATCCCCCTTTATATTACCTCCTTGCTAAAATGATCTCGAGTTTCTTTTCCAGGCTGGGGAAAAGGGTAACAGTTATTTCGGCACCGGTAGTGTTGACACGAGAACCTGTACCTCTTCCTCTGGACCGAAAACATCCTGCAAGGAATTCTTCGACAGCAATTCAAAAGAACGCTTGTCGGCCTATGGTCAATACTACCCATGGTCTCAAAGACCTACAGGTAGTATAGTGCTGGGTGGTTCTTTCTTTTCGCTGTAGTGTAGCTCAGCGTGCTTGTTTATGTATTGTGTATCTGTTTAAAGTCAGTAATTATAGCTTATCCCAGGACAACCTTGGCGTGGTGGTGAGAAAATTTGCTTTGAAATCATTTCCTCCCAAAGTTCTGTTGTCGATTTTTCCAACCTGCCCAGACTCCGCCAGTGGGGAGGTGAGGGCGGTGTGTGGATCCTCGGCTGAGATTGTTCACTGGTAGAGAAAAAGCAAATCACAGTGCGAAAGTTTCATTTCCTTAGCTGCTCTATACCATGCGAAGTTTTGAATTGAAAGCTGGCCTGGAGACATCTGGGCATGGAGCGGCCGGGGGAGGCCTGGTCTGCTTCTTGGTAGGAGGTGGGGGATGGGCCCCGCTTCCTACAGGTTTGTGGAGCGGCTGGGTGTCCAGCCTGCCCCTTGGTGGGAGGCTGGGGAGAGATTCCCACTTCCTACAGGTTTGTGGAGCGGCTGGGTGCCCAGCCTGCTCCTTGGTGGGAAGCTGGGGAGAGATTCCCACCTCCTACAGGTTTGTGGAGCGGCTGGGTGCCCAGCCTGCCTCCCTTGCGGGAAGCTGGGGAGAGATTCCACCTCCTAATAGGAGCCAGGGAGCGGCTGGGTGCCCAGCCTGCTCCTTGGTGGGAGGCGAGTGAGAAATCCTCGCTTCCTACAGGTCTGTGGAGAGGCTGGGTGTCCAGCCTGTTCCTTAGTGGGAGGCGAGGGAGAGATCCTCGCTTCCAGCAAGTTTTGTGGAACGGCCGAGAAAGCTCCGTTCGCACCATTGTAAGGGAAGGGGGAGAAGCCCCCACTTTCTATGTTCCATCTGTAAAAAGTTTTTCCAAGATTTTAAGGTAAGGGCGACTCCCGGACTTCCGGGACGGCTCCGCGAGCAGGGCGGTCACTCCCCCGTGACAGAAGCGGGGCACCAGCCGCTCTGAGAGGGGCGGAGGTGATTCCCGCCATTGCCCTGGTCACGGCCGGGGGATGCGCGGGGGAGCGGTCCCAGGAAGCGAACCGGCACCGGGGCTGCCGCTGCGCTGCTTCGGCCCTGCTCTGGCGGGAGGCGGGGCCAGCTGAGCGCCACGGGCCCGCCCCACTCGGGCTGCCCTGGGCCTCGCCTCGCATCGCCCAGAGCGGGCCGGGAGTGTGAGATCTAAGAGTGTGAACGGCCCACCACCGCACTTCCACAGTAACGGTTTGTTTTGGTTGACACCGAGAGCCGCTGCAGGAGCAGCAGCATCGGCCGAAGTGCTGGCGGTGCCGCTGGGTGCCCCTTGGCGGGGTGCTCAGATGCCGCCTCCGGCCCCGCCGCAAGGAGGGCAGCGAAGCCTTTGTCTGCTCTGGTAAGCACTCAAAGGGAAACACCGAGCCCAAAGAACAAGAAGCTGCTTTAGGCCCCTTAAAACCATGCTATAAGCAAGCAGAGTCCTGTGTTAACAAATATCTTAGAATGGTTTACTGAGTTAAATTTGTAAAAGACCTTCTCCTGTATCCTTGTGAGTAAAAAAGACCAAGGACTCTTTACTATTATGTAAAATAATCCTGAAACTGGAGAACTAGGGCAGTCAGCAACTGAAAACTGCTGCATCCAACCAGCAGCCAAGAATTGATACATCCAACAGTTGCATGCAACCCACTGTAAGTTTCTTCTGTGAACATAGAAGACATGGACCCTATGCCATGCTACTGAAACTGGATAATGTTATTCTGAAAACGTTTGCTGTCAATCCTAGTATGTCTGTTCCTAGCACTAACTGATAATGTATTTAAGTCTGACTGTTTGCAGACCATTCCAGCAGAGCAGACCTGAAAGATGTGCCAGCCTGGGAGCTGTATGCAGATGAGAGCAGCTTCATGCTAGATGGCAAACAAAAGACAGGTTATGCAGGAACAACCACGAACCAGGTAACCATGAGAAAAGTGTTACCATCAAATGTACCATCACAAAAAGCTGAACTGATTATATCAATGAAAGATCTAGAACTGAGCAAAGTCATCTAGAAGGAAGGAAGACTAGCACCTATTCAAGCCTAGAGACTGAGTCTATGTTGAATGAAGGGACAGTAATCTTACGAGCTAAGTAAAAAGAGTCATTCCAAGTCCTGACTACCCTCACCAAATCCAAAGCTGCTGGCAGAGAGCCTTGAATTCAATGCTCCAGAGTTAAGAAGACGTCTGCTCCATAGACAGCCAGAAAACAGAGACTGATACAAATTGAGATGATAAGATTTAAACTGTTCTTTTGTACCTCTTATCTGTACAGTTGGTAACCGTGATTCAAATTTGGTCCTAAAATTTGCATGTAACTCTAGTCCAAAATGTATCCAAAAGCTCTTCATAAGGACAACTTGTCAAAGTTGAGAATCTGGCCTGGTAAGTTTTGCCCTAAGATAAAGATTGGGCCTGTGCCCATGGAGCTGTGATTCCAAATGTAATGTTTAATCATATTAAAGGCTGTTGACAAAACAAAATAGCTCTTAATTTCCTACTAGCCACAAAATCATTAACACTAGTTGTTGTTCTTATGCAAATCTGAATGAAAAAATTTTTTAGAAATTTGGTTGAAATTTGAAAGCAAACTCAAATTCTACACCAAGTAACTCTCAAAAGAGCTAACTGAACCTTGAATATCTTCAGTACACTCACTTCATGGTTACCAAACTGAACCTAGATAAAAGAAATGTTCATAGTAACTGTAGTTATAATTGGCATCTGTGTAACAACTAGTGGGATAGCCAGTTGTATAAACCAGAGGTATGGTTGAATGTAGAGTAGAGACTAGACAAGACAGAGTCTTGTTAGTCTCTAAAAAAGGGGGGAATGATGCCGCTTGGTTTCTGCCTTTTTTCTTTTATATGTTCTCTGTACTCTCTGCCCATATTTTTGTGGCTCTGTAGCCTACTATATTAATAGCTAGTTTTTCCAGTACCTTTCCATAGCCTTTCCCTAAGCAGAAAGACAAAACAAATTCCAGAGCTCCAAGCCCCAGGGGGTTGCAAGGCCCTGTCCTATCGCAGTTCTTCCTGGGAACCAAGGCCGAGAACAACTCTGAGGTACATTTTCATAAGCAGAGTGCAGCCAGTGCTGAGAGGGGGGCTCCAGGGAAGGGGCTGGACCTGAGGGGGAATTGAATCGCCACTTGTTCTCCTTATTGGTGCTCTTAATCAATTATGCTAATTTCCTAAAAGCTATAAATATGTACTCACCCCTGGAGGGGCTGGGCTTTTATGGACACCTTTCCATAACTGCTCCTGAAGACCTTCAAAATAAAGATCCCCTTTTATATTACCTCCTTGCTAAAATGATCTCGAGTTTCTTTTCCAGGCTGGGGGAAAAGGCAACACCGGACGCCACCTGAAATGCCGCATGGATCAAGATCCTTCCCAGACCCAAGCTGCCATCAACTAGAAATCTGGCTGCAATTGTAGGGCTAAATGCCTCCTAAAAACTGGCATCATGCATCTGGGGGACTGAGTTTTCTTTCACTTTCAAATGCGCTATTGTTTGCATCAAGGCCACATATCTGGGAGTTGATAGCCTCATGCTGAAATTCAAGATGGATTAAGATTCCTCGCAGACCCAAGCTGCCACCAACAAGGACCCTGGCTGCCCTTGCAGGGCCAAAACCCTCCTCCAAACTGACATCAAGAAACTGGGGGGCAGAGCTCTCTTTCTCAAAGAAAAGGGACACTTTTTGTGTCCTGCCCTAAGGCACTGCGCTCCCTGCTTCCTCCTGATATTCCGTATGGATCAAGATTCCTCGCAGACCCAAGCTGCCACCGACAGGGAACCTGGCTGCCCTTGCAGGGCCAAAACCCTCCTCCAAACTGACATCACGAAACTGGGGGGCAGAGTTCTCTTTCTCAGAGAAAAGGGACACTTTTTGTGTCCTGGCCCTAAGGCACTCTGCTCCTGGACGCCACCTGAAATTCCGTATGGATCAAGATTATTCGCTGACGCAAGATGCCATCAACCAGGACTCTGGTTGCATTTGTAGGCCAAAACCCTCCACCAAACCGACATCATGCGAATCTGGGGGCCTAAAAGTTTTCTTTTCTCACGTGCAAAAGTGCCATCATTTGTATCAGAGGGTCTCTATGTCTGGGAGTCGAATTGTCAGCCAAATTCCTCGCATGGAGCAAGATCCTCGTATTCCAAGCTGCCACCGACTAGGGACACTGGCTGCCCCAGGGCCAAAACCTCCTCCAAACTGACATCAAGAAACTGGGGGTAGAGCTATCTTCAGAGAAAAGGGACACTTTTGTGTCCCTGCCTCTATAGTACTCTGCTCCCGGACGCCACCTGAAATTCCGGATGGATCAAGATCCTTCGCTGACCCAAGCTGCCATCAGCTAGAACTCTGGCTGCAATTGTAGGGCTAAATGCCTCCTAAAAACTGGCATCATGCATCTGGGGGACTGAGTTTTCTTTCACATGGAAATACGCCATTGTTGCATCGAAGGCCACATATCTGGGAGTTGACAGCCGCATGCTGAAATTCCGCATGGATTAAGATTCCTCGCAGACCCAAGCTGCCACCAACAAGGACCCTGGCTGCCTTTGTAGGGCCAAACCCTCCTCCAAACTGACATCAAGAAACTGGGGGGCAGAGTTCTCTTTCTCAGAGAAAAGGGACACTTTTTGTGTCCCGGCCCTAAGGCACTGTGCTCCCGGTGATGCCGTTTGGTTTCTGCCTTTTTCCTTTTATATGTTCTCTGTACTCTCTGCACATATTTTTCTGGCTCTGTAGCCTACTATATTAATAGCTAGTTTTTCTAGTACCTTTCCATAGCCTTTCCCTAAGCAGAAAGACAAAACAAATTCCAGAGCTCCAAGCCCCAGGGGGTTGCAAGGCCCTGTCCTATCTCAGTTCTTCCTGGGAACCAAGGCCGAGAACAACTCTGAGGTACATTTTCATAAGCAGAGTGCAGCCAGTGCTGAGAGGGGGGCTCCAGGGAAGGGGCTGGACCTGAGGGGGAATTGAATCGCCACTTGTTCTCCTTATTGGTGCTCTTAATTATGCTAATTTCCTAAAAGCTATAAATATGTACTCACCCCTGGAGGGGCTGGGCTTTTATGGACACCTTTCCATAACTGCTCCTGAAGACCTTCAAAATAAAGATCCCCTTTTATATTACCTCCTTGCTAAAATGATCTCGAGTTTCTTTTCCAGGCTGGGGGAAAAGGCAACAGTTATTTGGCACACCCAGAAGGGACACGAGAACCTGGTACCCTTCCTCTGGACCGAAAACATCCTGCAAGGAATTCCTTTCTGACAGCAATCTAAAGAATTCCCTGCCACGGGCCTGAGGTCGAGACACCATGGTTCCAGGATCCCACAGGAGGTAGTATAAAGGTGGTTCTTTTCGTTGTGTTGTGTGTAGTTTGTATGTGTGTGTATTGTTTATGTATTGTGTATCTGTTTAAAGTCAGTAATTGCTAGCGATCCCAGGACAACCTGGCGTGGTGGTGAGAAAATTTGCTTTTGAAATCATTTCTCCAAGTTTTTCCTGTTGCCGATTTTCCAACCTGCCCCAGAGATCGGCTGGTGGGGAGGAGGCGGGTGTGTGATCTCGGCTGAGATTGTTCACTGGTAGAGAAAAGCAAATCACAGTGCGAAAGTTTATTTCATGTTTAGCACATGCGAGTTTTGAATTGAAAGCTGGCCTGGAGACATCTGGGCATGGAGCGGCCGGGGGAGGCCTGGTCTGCTTCTTGGTAGGAGGTGGGGGATGGGCCCCGCTTCCTACAGGTTTGTGGAGCGGCTGGGTGTCCAGCCTGCTCCTTGGTGGGAGGCTGGGGAGAGATTCCCACTTCCTACAGGTTTTTGGAGTGGCTAGGTGTCCAGCCTGCTCCTTGGTGGGAGGCTGGGAAGAGATTCCCACTTCCTACAGGTTTGTGGAGCGGCTGGGTGTCCAGCCTGCTCCTTGGTGGGAGGCGAGGGAGAGATTCCGACTTCCTAACAGGTTGTGGAGCGCTGGGGTGCCCAGCTGCTCCTTGGGTGGGAGGCGAGTGCAGATGCCTCGCTTCCTAACAGTCTGTGGAGAGGTGGGTTCCAGCCTGCTCCTTAGTGGGAGGCGAGGGAGAGATCCTCGCTTCCAGCAAGTTTTGTGGAACGGCCGAGAAAGCTCGGTTCGCACCATTGTAAGGGAGGGGGAGAAGCCCCCACTTTCTATGTTCCATCTGTAAAAAGTTTTTCCAAGATTTTAAGGCAAGGGCGACTCCCGGACTTCCGGGACGGCTCCGCGAGCAGGGCGGTCACTCCCCCGTGACAGAAGCGGGGCACCAGCCGCTCTGAGGGGGGCGGAGGTGATTCCTGCCATTGCCCTGGTCACGGCCGGGGGATGCGCGGGGGAGCGGTCCCAGGACGCGAACCGCACCGGGGCTGCGCTGCGCAGTCGGCGCCCTGCTCTGGCGGAAGGCGGGGCCTGCCCCGCTTTTGCCCCCGGCCGCCACGGCCCGGCGCACTCGCTGCTCCTGGGCCCCGCCCGCACCGGCCCAGAGCGGGCCGGTAGTGTGAGATCTAAGAGCAGGAACGGCCCTATCGCACTTTCCACAGTAACGAGCTTGTTTTAAGGACACCCGAGAGCCGCTGTGAGCAGCAGCAAGGGCCGAGCGCGGGCGAGCCGGGGGTGCCCCTGGGCGGGGGTGCCCGCATGCCGCGCCCGTCCCCGGCCGTGCGAGGGCAGCGAGCGCTCTTTGTCTGCTCTGGTAAGCACTCAAAAGGGAAACACCGAGCCCAAAGAACAAGAAGCCGTTTTAGGCTCCCTTAAACCATGCTATAAGTAAGCAGAGTCCTGTGTTAACAAATATCTTAGAATGGTTTACTGAGTTAAATTTGTTAAAGACCTTCTCCTGTATCCTTGTGAGTAAAAAAGACCAAGGACTCTTTACTATTATGTTAAATAATCCTGAAACTGGAGAACTAGGGCAGTCAGCAACTGAAAATTGCTGCATCCAACCAGCAGCCAAGAATTGATACATCCAACAGTTGCATGCACCCCACTGTAAGTTTGTTCTGTGAACATAGAAGACATGGACCCTATGCCATGCTACTGAAACTGGATAATGTTATTCTGAAAACGTTTGCTTTCAATCCTAGTATGTCTGTTCCCAGCACTAACTGATAATGTATTTAAGTCTGACTGTTTGCAGACCATTCCAGCAGAGCAGACCTGAAAGATGTGCCAGCCTGGGAGCTGTATGCAGATGAGAGGAGCTTCATGCGAGATGGCAAACAAAAGACAGGTTATGCAGTAACAACCACGAACCAGGTAACCATGAGAAAAGTGTTACCATCAAATGTGCCATCACAAAAAGCTGAACTGATTATATCAATGAAAGATCTAGAACTGAGGCAAAGTCATCTAGAAGGAAGGAAGACTAGCAACTATTCAAGCCTAGAGACTGAGTCTATGTTGAATGAAGGGACAGTAATCTTACGAGCTAAGTAAAAAGAGTCATTCCAAGTCCTGACTACCCTCACCAAATCCAAAGCTGCTGGCAGAGAGCCTTGAAATCACTGCTCCAGAGTTAAGAAGACGTCTGCTCCATAGACAGCCAGAAAACAGAGACTGATACAAATTGAGATGATATGATTTAAAATGTTCTTTTGTACATCTTATCTGTACAGTTGGTAACCGTGATTCAAATTTGGTCCTAAAATTTGCATGTAACTCTAGTCCAAAATGTATCCAAAAGCTCTTCATAAGGACAACTTGTCAAAGTTGAGAATCTGGCCTGGTAAGTTTGCCCCAAGATAAAGATTGGGCCTGTGCCCATGGAGCTGTGATTCCAAATGTAATGTTTAATCATATTAAAGGCTGTTGACAAAACAAAATAGCTCTTAATTTCCTACTAGCCACAAAATCATTAACACTAGTTGTTGTTCTTATGCAAATCTGAATGAAAAATTTTTTTTAGAAATTTGGTTGAAATTTGAAAGCAAACTCAAATTCTACACCAAGTAACTCTCAAAAGAGCTTACTGAACCTTGAATATCTTCAGTACACTCACTTCATGGTTACCAAACTGAACCTAGATAAAAGAAATGTTCATAGTAACTGTAGTTATAATTAGCATCTGTGTAACAACTAGTGGGATAGCCAGTTGTATAAACCAGAGGTATGGTTGAATGCAGAGTAGAGACTAGACAAGACAGAGTCTTGTTAGTCTCTAAAAAAGGGGGGAATGATGCCGTTTGGTTTCTGCCTTTTTTCTTTTATATGTTCTCTGTACTCTCTGCACATATTTTTGTGGCTCTGTAGCCTACTATATTAATAGCTAGTTTTTCCAGTACCTTTCCATAGCCTTTCCCTAAGCAGAAAGACAAAACAAATTCCAGAGCTCCAAGCCCCAGGGGGTTGCAAGGCCCTGTCCTATTGCAGTTCTTCCTGGAACCAAGGCCGAGAACAACTCTGAGGTACATTTTCATAAGCAGATTGCAGCCAGTGCTGAGAGGGGGGCTCCAGGGAAGGGGCTGGACCTGAGGGGGAATTGAATCGCCACTTGTTCTCCTTATTGGTGCTCTTTATTATGCTAATTTCCTAAAAGCTATTAATATGTACTCACCCCTGGAGGGGCTGGGCTTTTATGGACACCTTTCCATAACTGCTCCTGAAGACCTTCAAAATAAGGATCCCCTTTTATATTACCTCCTTGCTAAAATGATCTCGAGTTTCTTTTCCAGGCTGGGGGAAAAGGCAACACCGGACGCCACCTGAAATGCCGCATGGATCAAGATCCTTCCCAGACCCAAGCTGCCATCAACTAGAACTCTAGCTGCAATTGTAGGGCTAAATGCCTCCTAAAAACTGGCATCATGCATTCTGGGGACTGAGTTTTTCTTTCACATGGAAATGCGGCACATTTGTTTGCTCGAAGGCCACGATATCTGGAGTTGACATGTGCCGGCATGCTGAAATTCCGCATGGATTAAGATCCTCGCAACCCAAAGCTGCCACCAGAAAGGACCCATGGCTGCCCTTGCTGGGCAAAACCCTCCTCCAAACTGACATCAGAAACGGGGGGCAGAGTTTCTCTTTCTCAGAGAAAAGGGACACTTTTTGTGTCCCGGCCTAAGGCACTGTGGCTCGGTCCGGTGATGCGTTTGGTTCTCTGCCTTTTTTTCTTTTAATATGTCTCTGTACTCTCTGCACATTATTTTTGTGGCTCTGTAGCCACTATATTAATAGCTAGTTTTTCCAGTACCTTTCCATAGCCTTTCCCTAAGCAGAAAGACAAAACAAATTCCAGAGCTCCAAGCCCCAGGGGGTTGCAAGGCCCTGTCCTATCTCAGTTCTTTCTGGGAACCAAGGCCGAGAACAACTCTGAGGTACATTTTCATAAGCAGCGTGCAGCCAGTGCTGAGAGGGGGGCTCCAGGGAAGGGGCTGGACCTGAGGGGGAATTGAATCGCCACTTGTTCTCCTTATTGGTGCTCTTAATTATGCTAATTTCCTAAAAGCTATAAATATGTACTCACCCCTGGAGGGGCTGGGCTTTTATGGACACCTTTCCATAATGCTCCTGAAGACCTTCAAAATAAAGATCCCCTTTTATATTACCTCCTTGCTAAAATGATCTCGAGTTTCTTTTCCAGGCTGGGGGAAAAGGAAACAGTTATTTGGCACAACCAGAAGGGACACGAGAACCTGGTACCCTTCCTCTGGACCGAAAACATCCTGCAAGGAATTCCTTTCTGACAGCAATCTAAAGAATTCCCTGCCACGGGCCGGAGGTCGAGACACCATGGTTCCAAGATCCCACAGGAGGTAGTATAAAGGTGGTTCTTTTCGTTGTGTAGTGCGTAGTTTGTATGTGTGTGTATTGTTTATGTATTGTGTATCTGTTTAAAGTCAGTAATTGTTAGCGATCCCAGGACAACCTGGCGTGGTGGTGAGAAAATTTGCTTTTGAAATCATTTCTCCAAGTTTTTCCTGTTGCCGATTTTCCAACCTGCCCAGAGATCGGCTGGTGGGGAGGAGGCGGGTGTGTGATCTCGGCTGAGATTGTTCACTGGTAGAGAAAAGCAAATCACAGTGCGAAAGTTTATTTCATGTTTAGCACATGCGAGTTTTGAATTGAAAGCTGGCCTGGAGACATCTGGGCATGGAGCGGCCGGGGGAGGCCTGGTCTGCTTCTTGGTAGGAGGGGGGGGATGGGCCCCGCTTCCTACAGGTTTGTGGAGCGGCTGGGGGTCCAGCCTGCTCCTTGGTGGGAGGCTGGGGAGAGATTCCCACTTCCTACAGGTTTGTGGAGCGGCTGGGTGTCCAGCCTGCTCCTTGGTTGGAGGCTGGGGAGAGATTCCCACTTCCTACAGGTTTGTGGAGCGGCTGGGTGTCCAGCCTGCTCCTTGGTGGGAGGCTGGGGAGAGATTCCCACTTCCTACAGGTTTGTGGAGCGGAAGGGAGACCAGCCTGCTCCTTGGT
>JAVTVJ010003443.1:0-23028 GCA_034509425.1 Eopsaltria australis
TCATCCCTGTTGAATTGCAACCTTGACTTATTTATCCAACGTTGACTTTTTCACCCAATTGGGACGTTTTTATCCCAAAATTCATCCCCATTGGCCAAAATCTTGGGGTTTGGTCCAACGGGGGCGTTTTTATCTCAAAATTTGTCCCATTGATGTTGTACATTGACCTTTCCACCCAACACTGACTTTTCCGCCCAATTGGGGCATTTTTATCACAAATCCATCCTCATTGATGCCCAACTTTGGCTTTTCTACCCAATTGGAGCGTTTTTATCCCAAAATTCATCCCCATTGACCAAAGTCGTGGGTTTTGATCCAGCGGGGGCGTTTTTATCCCAAAATTTGTCCCATTGATGTTGAACCTTGACTTTTCCACCCAACATTGGCTTTTCCACCCAACTGGGCCTTTTTACCCCAAATTCATCCCCATTGAGGTCCAACATTGACTTTTCCATACAATTGGGGAGTTTTTACCCCAAAATTCTTCCCCATTGACCAAAATCTTGGGGTTTGGTCCAAAGGGAGCGTTTTTATCCCGAAATTTGTCCCATTGATGGTGAATCTTGACTTTTCCACCCAACTGGGTGTTTTTATCCAAAAATCCATCCCCCTTGAGGCCCAGCGTTGTCTTTTCCACCCAACTGGGCATTTTTATTCCAAATCCATCCTCGTTGATGTCCGGCGTTGACTTTTCTACCCAATTGGGGCGTTTTTATCCTAAAATTTGTCCCCATTGAAGTCCAATATTGGCTTTTCCACCCAACGTTGACTTTTCCGTCCAATTGGAGCGTTTTTATCCCAAAACTCATCCTGTTGAGATCAGCCTTGACTTTTCCATCCAAGCGTTGACTTTTTCACCCAAATGGAGCGTTTTTATCTCAGAAATTCACCCCATTGACCAAATGTCGCAGGGTTTTGATTCAGCAGAGAGCGTTGCCTCCTCAAAATTTGTCCCATTGATGTTGAACATTGACCTTTCCACCCAACACTGACTTTTCCACCCAATTGGGGCAATTTTATCACAAATCCATCCTCATTGATGCCCAACTTTGACTTTTCTACCCAAATGCAGCGTTTTTATCCGAAAAATTCATCCCCATTGACCAAAGTCGTGGGTTTTGATCCAACGGGGCGTTTTTATCCCAAAATTTGTCCCATTGATGTTGAACCTTGACTTTTCCACCCAACATTGGCTTTTCCACCCAACTGGGCCTTTTTACCCCAAATTCATCCCCATTGAGGTCCAACATTGACTTTTCCATACAATTAGGGAGTTTTTACCCCAAAATTCTTCCCCATTGACCAAAATCTTGGGGTTTGGTCCAAAGGGAGCGTTTTATCCCGAAATTTGTCCCATTGATGTTGAATCTTGACTTTTCCACCCAACTGGGTGTTTTTATCCAAAAATCCATCCCCCCTGAGGCCCAGCGTTGGCTTTTCCACCCAACTGGGCATTTTTATTCCAAATCCATCCTCGTTGATGTCCGACGTTGACTTTTCTACCCAATTGGGGCGTTTTTATCCTTAAATTTGTCCCCATGGAAGTCCAATATTGGCTTTTCCACCCAACGTTGACTTTTCCGTCCAATTGGAGCGTTTTTATCCCAAAACTCATCCCTGTTGAGATCCAACCTTGACTTTTTTATCCAACGTTGACTTTTTCACCCAATTTGGACGTTTTTATCCCAAAAATTCATCCCCATTGACCAAACTCTTCCGGTTTGGTCCAACGGGGGCGTTTTTATCCCAAAATTTGTCCCCGTTGAGGTCCAATACTGACTTTTTCACCCAACGCTGACTTTTGAATCCAATTGTAGCGTTTCTATCTTAAAACACATCCCTGTTGATATCCAACCTTGATTTTTCCAACCAACGTTGACTTTTTCACCCAATTGGAGCGTTTTTATCCCAAAATTCATCCCCATTGACCAAAATCTTGGGGTTTGGTCCAACGGGGGCGTTTTTATCTCAAAATTTGTCCCATTGATGCTGAACATTGACCTTTCCACCCAACACTGACTTTTCCGCCCAATTGGGGCATTTTTATCACAAATCAATCTTCGTAACTTAACCTTGACTTTCTACAAATTGTGAGCGTTATTTATCCAAAATTCATCCACAATTGAACCCAAGTCGTGGGTTTTGATCCAACGGGCGTTTTTATCCCAAATTTGTCCATTGCATGTTGAACCTTGACTTTCCACCAACATTGGCTTTTCCACCCAACTGCGGCCTTTTTACCCCAATCATCCCACATTGAGGCTATCCAACATTGACTTTATCTCATACAATTAGGCGAGTTTTACTCCCAAAATTCTCCCTCATCCTCGCACCTAAAATCTGGGTCTTGCGTCCATAGGAGCGTTTTTTATTCCCGAACAATTTGTCCCATTGATGTTGAACTTCTTGACTTTCCACCCAACCTGGGTGTTTCATCCAAAATTATCCTCCCTTTGAGGCCCAGCTGTTGGCCTTTTCCACTTCCAACTGGGCATTTTTATTCCAAATGCATCCTCGTTGATGTCCGACGTTGACTTTTCTACCCAATTGGGGCGTTTTTATCCTAAAATTTGTCCCCATTGAAGTCCAATATTGGCTTTTCCACCCAACGTTGACTTTTCCGTCCAATTGGAGCGTTTTATCCCAAAACTCATCCCTGTTGAGATCCAACCTTGACTTTTCCATCCAACGTTTACTTTTTCACCCAATTGGAGCGTTTTTATCCCAAAATTCATCCCCATTGACCAAAATCTTGGGGTTTGGTCCTACGGGGGCGTTTTTATCTCAAAATTTTTCCCATTGATGTTGAACATTTAATTTTCCACCCAACACTGACTTTTCCACCCAATTGGGGAATTTTTATCACAAATCCATCCTATTGATGGCCCAAACTTTGACTTTTTCTACCCGATTGGAGCGTTTTTATCCCAAAATTCTTGCTCATGACCAAAGTCGTGGTTGATCCAACGGGGGCGTTTTTTATCCCAAAATTTGTCCCACTTGATGTTGAACCTGACTTTTCCACCCAATACATTGTCTGTTCCACCCAACTGGGCTTTTTACCCCAAAATTCAATCCCATTGAGGTCCACATTGACTTTTCCATACAATTAGGGAGTTTTTACCCCAAAAATTCTTCCCCATTGACCAAAATCTTGGGGTTTGGTCCAAAGGGAGCGTTTTTATCCCGAAATTTGTCCCATTGATGTTGAATCTTGACTTTTCCACCCAACTGGGTGTTTTTATCCAAAAATCCATCCCCCTTGAGGCCCAGCGTTGGCTTTTCCACCCAACTGGGCATTTTTATTCCAAATCCATCCTCGTTTATATCCGACGTTGACTTTTCTACCCACTTGGGGCGTTTTTATCCTAAAATTTGTCCCCATTGAAGTCCAGTATTGGCTTTTCCACCCAAAGTTGACTTTTCCGTCCAATTGGAGCGTTTTTATCCCAAATCATCCCTTTGAGGATCCAAACCTTGATCCTTTTTATCCTAACGTGACGTTTTTCACCCAATTGGGACGTTGTTTATCCCAAAATTATCCCTATTGACCAAAGTCGGTAGGTTTTGCATCCAACGGGGCGTTTTATATCCCAAAATTGTCCCGTTGAGGTCCAATATTGACTTTATTCACCCAACGCTGACTTTTGATCAATTGTAGGCGTTTTATATCTTAAACACATCCCTGTTGAGATCCAATCTTGATTTTTCCATCCAGCGTTGACTCTTATCACCCAAAATGAGCGTTTTTATCCCAAAATTGCTATCTCCCATTGGACCAAAATCTTGGAGGTTTGCGTCAACGAGGGCGTTTATCTCAAAATTTGTCCAATTGATGTTGAACATTGACCTTTCCACCCAACACTGACTTTTCCACCCAATTGCGGCATTTTTATCACAAATCCATCCTCATTGATGCCCAACTTTGACTTTTCTACCCAAATGGAGCGTTTTTATCCCAAAATTCATCCCCATTGACCAAAGTCGTGGGTTTTGATCCCACGGGGGCGTTTTTATCCCAAAATTTCTCCCATTGATGTTGAACCTTGACTTTTCCACCAAACATTGGCTTTTCCACCCAACTGGGCCTTTTTACCCCAAATGCATCCCCAGTGAGGTCCAACATTGACTTTTCCATACAATTAGGGAGTTTACCCCAAAATTTTCTCCCATTGACCAAAAGTCTTGGGGTTTGTCCACAAGGTAGCGTTTTTTATGCCCGAAATTTGTTCCCTTGATGTGAATGCTTGACCTTTCACCCAACTGGGATGTTTTTATCAAAAGAATCCATCCCCCTTGAGCGCCCTAGCGTTGGCTTTTCCACCCAACTGGGCATTTTTATTCCAAATCCATCCTCGTTGATGTCCGACGTTGACTTTTCTACCCAATTGGGGCGTTTTTATCCAAAAATTTGTCCCCATGAAAGTCCAATATTGGCTTTTCCACCCAACGTTGACTTTTCCGTCGAATTGGAGCGTTTTTATCCCAAAATTCATCCCCATTAACCAAAGTCGTGGGTTTTGATCCAACGGGGGCGTTTTTATCCCAAAATTTGTCCCATTGATGTTGAACCTTGACTTTTCCACCCAACATTGGCTTTTCCACCCAACTGGGCCTATTTACCCCAAAATCATCCCCATTGAGGTCCAACATTGACTTTTCCATACAATTAGGGAGTTTTTACCCCAAAATTCTTCCCCATTGACCAAAATCTTGGGGTTTGGTCCAAAGGGAGCGTTTTTATCCCGAAATTTGTCCAATTGATGTTGAATCTTGACTTTTCCACCCAACTGGGTGTTTTTATCCAAAAATCCATCCCCCTTGAGGCCCAGCGTTGTCTTTTCCACCCAACTGGGCATTTTTATTCCAAATCCATCCTCGTTGATGTCCGACGTTGACTTTTCTACCCAATTGGGGCGTTTTTATCCTAAAATTTGTCCCCATGGAAGTCCAATATTGGCTTTTCCACCCAAAGTTGACTTTTCCGTCCAATTGGAGCGTTTTTATCCCAAACTCATCCCTGTTGAGATCCAACCTTGACTTTTCCATCCAACGTTGACTTTTTCACCCAATTGGGACGTTTTTATCCCAAAAATTCATTCCCATTGACCAAGCTCTTCGGGTTTGGTCCAACGGGGGTGTTTTTATCCCGAAATTTGTCCCCATTGACGTGCAACATTGACTTTTTCACCCAACATTGACTTTTCCATCCAATTGGAGCATTTTATCAACAATCATCCTCCATGATGCCCAACTTTGACTTTTCTATCCAATTGGAGCGTTTTTATCCAAAAATTCATCCCCATTGACCAAATTCTTGGGTTTTGTTCCAATGGGGGCGTTTTTATCACAAAATTTGTCCCATTGATGTTGAACCTTGACTTTTCCACCCAACATTGGCTTTTCCACCCAACTGGGCCTTTTTACCCCAAATTCATCCCCATTGAGGTCCAACATTGACTTTTTCATACAATTAGGGAGTTTTTACCCCAAAATTCTTCCCCATTGACCAAAATCTTGGGGTTTGGTCCAAAGGGAGCGTTTTTATCCCGAAATTTGTCCCACTGATGTTGAATCTTGACTTTTCCACCCAACTGGGTGTTTTTATCCAAAAATCCATCCCCCTTGAGGCCCAGCGTTGTCTTTTCCACCCAACTGGGCATTTTTATTCCAAATCCATCCTCGCTGATGTCCGACGTTGACTTTTCTACCCAATTGGGGCGTTTTTATCCTAAAATTTGTCCCCATGGAAGTCCAATATTGGCTTTTCCACCCAAAGTTGACTTTTCCGTCCAATTGGAGCGTTTTTATCCCAAAACTCATCCCTGTTGAGATCCAACCTTGACTTTTCCATCCAACGTTGACTTTTTCACCCAATTGGAGCGTTTTATCTCAAAATTCATCCCCATTGACCAAAATCTTGGGGTTTGGTCCAACGGGGGCGTTTTTATCTCAAAATTTGTCCCATTGATGTTGAACATTGAATTTTCCACCCAACACTGACTTTTCCACCCACTTGGGGCATTTTTATCACAAATCCATCCTCATTGAAGCCCGACTTTTACTTTTCTACCCAATTGGAGCATTTTTATCCCAAAAATTCATCCCCATTGACCAAAATCTTGGGGTTTGGTCCAACGGGGGCGTTTTTATCTCA
Organism: Eopsaltria australis; assembly: GCA_034509425.1. NCBI lineage: Eukaryota > Metazoa > Chordata > Aves > Passeriformes > Petroicidae > Eopsaltria > Eopsaltria australis. The sequence goes on from JAVTVJ010003443.1 coordinate 6,158, forward strand.
AAATTTGTCCCATTTGATGTTGAACATTGACCTTTCCACCCAACACTGACTTTTCCACCCAATTGGGGCATTTTTATCACAAATCCATCCTCTTTGAAGCCTGACGTTGACTTTTCTAACCAATTGGAGCATTTTTATCCCAAAAATTCATCCCCATTGACCAAACTCTCCGGGTTTGGTCCAACAGGGGGCGTTTTTATTTCAAAATTTGTCCCCATTCACCAAAATGTTGTGTTTTGGTCCAATGGGGGCGTTTTTATCCCGAAATTTGTCCCCATTGAGGTCCAATATTGGCTTTTCCACCCAATGTTGACTTTTCCGTCCAATTGGAGCGCTTTTATCCCAAAACTCATCCCTGTTGAGTTCCAACCTTGACTTTTCCATCCAACGTTGACTTTTTCACCCAATTGGGGCATTTTCATCCCAAAATTCACCCCCATTGACCAAAATCTTGGGGTTTGGTCCAACGGGGGCGTTTTTATCCTAAAATTTGTCCCATTGATGTTGAACATTGACCTTTCCACCCAACACTGACTTTTCCACCCAATTGGAGCATTTTTATCACAAATCCATCCTCATTTATGCCCAACTTGACTTTTCTACCCAAATGGAGTTTTTATCCCAAAATCATCCCTAATGGACCAAAGTCGGGTTTTGATCTGCTTTTATCCCAAATTTGTCCCATTGATGTTGAACCTGACTTTTCCACCACTGGTTTTTCCAAATTCCAACTGCCTTTTACTCTAAATTATCCCCATTGAAGTTCAACATTGACTTTTCCATACAATTAGAGTTTTACCTGTACCTCATTGACCAAAAATTGGGATGGGCCCAGTGAGCTTATCCCAAATTTGTCCCATTGATGTTGAATCTGGACTTTTCCACCCAACTGGGTGTTTTTATCCAAAAATCCATCCCCCTTGAGGCCCAGCGTTGGCTTTTCCACCCAACTGGGCATTTTTATTCCAAATCCATCCTCGTTGATGTCCGACGTTGACTTTTCTACCCAATTGGGGCGTTTTTATCCTAAAATTTGTCCTTATGGAAGTCCAATATAGGCTTTTCCACCCAACGTTCACTTTTTCACACATTTGGGACGTTTTCATCCCAAAACTCATCCCTGTTGAGATCCAACCTTGACTTTTCCATCCAACGTTGACTTTTTACCCAAATGGAGCGTTTTTATCTCAAAATTCATCCCCATTGACCAAAATCTTGGGGTTTGGTCCAACGGGGGCGTTTTTATCTCAAAATTTTTCCCATTGATGTTGAACACTGACCTTTCCACCCAACACTGACTTTTCCACCCAATTGGGGCATTTTTATCACAAATCCATCCTCATTGATGCCCAACTTTGACTTTTCTACCCAAATGGAGCGTTTTTATCCCAAAATTCATCTTCATTGACCAAAGTCGTGGGTTTTGATCCAACACGGGCGTTTTTATCCCAAAATTTGTCCCATTGATGTTGAACCTTGACTTTTCCACATAACATTGCCTTTTCAGCCCAACTGGGCCTTTTTACCCCAAATTCATCCCCATTGAGGTCCAACATTGACTTTTCCATACAATTAGGGAGTTTTTACCCCAAAATTCTTCCCCATTGACCAAAATCTTGGGGTTTGGTCCAAAGGGAGCGTTTTTATCCCGAAATTTGTCCCATTGATGTTGAATCTTGACTTTTCCACCCAACTGGGTGTTTTTATCCAAAAATCCATCCCCCTTGAGGCCCAGCGTTGTCTTTTCCACCCAACTGGGTATTTTTATTCCAAATCCATCCTCGTTGATGTCCGACGTTGACTTTTCTACCCAATTGGGGCGTTTTTATCCTAAAATTTGTCCCCGTTGAAATGCAACATTGGCTTTTCCACCCAAAGTTGACTTTTCCGTCCAATTGGAGCGTTTTTATCCCAAAACTCATCCCTGTTGAGATTCAACCTTGACTTTTTTATCCAGCGTTGACTTTTTCACCCAACTGGAGCGTTTTTATTCCAAAATTCATCCCCATTGACTAAACTCTTCCGGTTTGGACCAACGGGGGCGTTTTTATCCCAAAATTTGTCCCCGTTGACGTCCAATATTGACTGTTTCAACTAACGCTGACTTTTCCATCCAATTGGATCGTTTTTATCCCAAAACTCATCCCTATTGAGATCCAACCTTGGTTTTTTCCATCCAGCGTTGACTTTTTCACCCAATTGGGACGTTTTCATCCCAAAAATTCATCCCCATTGACCAAAATGTTGGGTTTTGGTCCAACGAGGGCGTTTTTATCCCAAAATTTGTCCCCATTGAGGTCCAATATTGGCTTTTCCACCCCATGTTGAATTTTCCGTCCAATTGGAGCGTTTTTATCCCAAAACTCATCCCCGTTGAATTGCAACCTTGACTTTTTTATCCAGCGTTGACTTTTTCACCCAATTGGGACGTTTTCATCCCAAAAATTCATCCCCATTGACCAAAATCTTGGGGTTTGGTCCAACGGGGGCGTTTTTATCCCAAAATTTGTCCCCGTTGAGGTCCAATATTGACTTTTTCACCCAACGTTGACTTTTCCGTCCAATTTGATCGTTTTTATCCCAAAACTCATCCCTGCTGAGATCCAACCTTGACTTTTCCATCCAGCGTTGACTTTTTCACCCAACTGGAGCGTTTTTATCCCAAAATTTGTCCCCATTGACCAAAATCTTGGGGTTTGGTCCAACGGGGGCGTTTTTATCTCAAAATTTGTCCCATTGATGTTGAACATTGACCTTTCCACCCAACACTGACTTTTCCACCCAATTGGGGAATTTTTATCACAAATCCATCCCCATTGAGGTCCAACATTGACTTTTCTACCCTAATTGAGCATTTTATCCTAAAAATTCATATCCCCAATTGCCAAAAAATGTTGCCTATCCACCGGGGCATTTTATCCCAAAAATTTGTCCCATTGATGTTGAACCTTGACTCTTCACCTAACATTGAAGTTTTTCCACAACTGGGGTACTTTCTTATCCTAAAATTCATCCCCTACTGGACCAAAATGTTGTAGTTTGGTCCAACGGGCGCTTTTTTATCCTGAAATTTGTCCCTATATTAAAGTCCACAGTGACTTTTCACCTCAACGTTGACTTCCTTTCATCCAATTGGAGCGTTTTATCTTAAAACTCATCCCTGTTGAGATCTAGAACCTGACTTTTCCACTCCAGCGTTGACTTTTCACCCAACTGGAGTTGCCATCCTGTACCATCCCCATTGACCAAAATCTTGGGGTTTGGTCCAAAGGGAGTGTTTTTATCTTGAAATTTGTCCCATTGATGTTGAATCTTGACTTTTCCACCCAACTGGGTGTTTTTATCCAAAAATCCATCCCCCTTGAGGCCCAGCGTTGGCTTTCCACCCAACTGGGCATTTTTATTCCAAATCCATCCTCGTTGATGTCCGACGTTGACTTTTCTACCCAATTGGGGCGTTTTTATCCCAAAAATTGTCCCCATTGACCAAAGTCTTGGGGTTTGGTCCAACAGGGGCATGTTTATCCCAATATTTGTCCCCGTTGAAGCCCAGTATTGAGTTTTCCACCCAATGTTGACTTTTCCGTCCAATTGGAGCATTTTTATCCCAAAATTCATCCCCATTGACCAAAATGTTAGGGTTTGGTCCAACGGGGGCGTTTTTTTTCCAAAATTTGTTCCCATTGAGGTCCAATATTGGCTTTTCCACCCAATGTTCAATTTTCCGTCCAATTGGAGCGCTTTTATCCCAAAACTCATCCCTGTTGAGTTCCAACCTTGACTTTTCCATCCAACGTTGACTTTTTCACCCAATTGGGGCATTTTAATCCCAAAATTCACACCCATTGACCAAAATCTTGGGTTTTGGTAGGATGGGGGCGTTTTTATTCTAAAATTTGTCCCCATTGAGGTCCAATATTGAGTTTTCCAACCAACGTTGACTTTTCCATTCAATTGGGGCGTTTTTATCCCAAAACTCATCCCTGTTTAGATCCAACCTTGATTTTTCCACCCAACGTTGACTTTTTCACCCAAATGGCGCGTTTTTATCCCAAAATTCATCCCCATTGACCAAAATCTTGGGGTTTGGTCCAACGGGGGCGTTTTTATCTCAAAATTTGTCCCATTGATGTTGAACATTGACCTTTCCACCCAACACTGACTTTGTCAACCAATTGGGGCATTTTTATCACAAATCCATCCTCATTGATGCCCGAAGTTGACTTTTCTACCCAATTGGAACATTTTTATCCCAAAAATTCATCCCCATTTACCAAAATCTTGGGGTTTGGTCCAACGGGGGCGTTTTTATCTCAAAATTTGTCCCATTGATGTTGAACATTGACTTTTCCACCCAACACTGACTTTTCCACCCAATTTTGGCATTTTTATCACAAATCCATCCTCTTTGAAGCATGACGTTGACTTTTCTACCCAATTGGAGCATTTTTATCCCAAAAAATTCATCCCCATTGACCAAACTCTCCGGGTTTGGTCCAACAGGGGGCGTTTTTATTTCAAAATTTGTCCCCATTCACCAAAATGTTGGGTTTTGGTCTAACGGGGGCTTTTTTATCACAAAATTTGTCCCCATTGAGATCCAATTTTTTGTTTTCCACCCAACGTTGACTTTTCCATCCAATTGGAGCGTTTTTATCCCCAAAATTTTTCCCCATTGACCAAAATGTTGAGGTTTGGTCCAACGGGGCGTTTTTATCCTGAAATTTGTCCCCATTGAAGTCCAATATTGACTTTTTCACCCAACGTTGACTTTACCATCCAATTGGAGCGTTTTTATCTTAAAACTCATCCCTGTTGAGATCCAACCTTGACTTTTCCATCCAGCGTTGACTTTTTCACCCAACTGGAGCGTTTTCATCCCAAAATTCATCCCCATTGACCAAAGTCTTGGGGTTTGGTCCAACGGGGGCGATTATATCCCAACATTTTTCCCATTGACATTGAACATTGACTTTTCCACCCAACATTGGCTTTCCCACCCAACTGGGCCTTTTTCCCAAAAAGTCATCCTTGTTGAGTTCCAACCTTGACTTTTCTACCCAACTGGAGCATTTTTACCCCAAAATTCTTCCCCATTGACCAAAATCTTGGGGTTTGGTCCAAAGGGAGCGTTTTTTTCCTGAAATTTGTCCCATTGATGTTGAATCTTGACTTTTCCACCCAACTGGGTGTTTTTATCCAAAAATCCATCCCCCTTGAGGCCCAGCGTTGGCTTTTCCACCCAACTGGGTGTTTTTATTCCAAATCCATCCTTGTTGATGTCCGACGTTGACTTTTCTACCCAATTGGGGCGTTTCTATCCTAAAATTTGTCCCCATTGAAGTCCAATATTGGCTTTTCCACCCAATGTTGACTTTTCCGTCCAATTGGAGCATTTTCATCACAAAATTCATCCCCATTGACCAAAATTTTGGGGTTTGGTCCAACGGGGGCGTTTTTATCCCAAAATTCGTCCCCATTGAGGTCTAATATTGGCTTTTCCACCCAATGTTGAATTTTCCGTCCAGTTGGAGCGCTTTTATCCCAAAACTCATCCCTGTTGAGTTCCAACCTTGACTTTTCCATCCAGCGTTGACTTTTTCACCCAACTGGAGCGTTTTCATCACAAAATTCATCCCCATTGACCTAAGTCTTGGGGTTTGGTCCAACGGGGGCGTTTTTATCCCGAAATTTTTCCCATTGACATTGAACATTGACTTTTCCACCTAACATTGGCTTTCCCACCCAACTCGGCCTTTTTACCCAAAAGTCATCCTTGTTGATTTCCAACCTTGACTTTTCTACCCAACTGGAGCATTTTTACCCCAAAATTCTTCCCCATTGACCAAAGTCTTGGGGTTTGGTCCAACAGGGGCATTATTATCCCAAAATTTTTCCCCATTGAAGTCCAATATTGAGTTTTCCACCCAATATTGACTTTTCCTTCCAATTGGAGCGTTTTTATCCCAAAATTCATCCCCATTGACCAAAATGTTGGGGTTTGGTCCAACGGGGGCGTTTTTATCCCGAAATTTGTCCCCATTGAGGTCTAATATGTGCTTTTCCACCCAATGTTGAATTTTCAGTCCAATTGGAGCGCTTTTATCCCAAAACTCATCCCTGTTGAGTTCCAACCTTGACTTTTCCATCCAACGTTGACTTTTTCTCCCAATTGGGGCGTTTTCATCCCAAAATTCACCCCCATTGACCAAAATCTTGGGTTTTGGTAGGATGGGGACGTTTTTATCCTAAAATTTGTCCCCATTGAGGTCCAATATTGAGTTTTCCATCCAACGTTGACTTTTTCACCCAATTGGGGCGTTTTTATCCCAAAATTCACCCCCATTGACCAAAATCTTGGGTTTTGGTCCAACGGGGGCGTTTTTATCCCGAAATTTGTCCCCATTGACGTCCAATATTGGCTTTTCCAACTAATGTTGAATCTTCCGTCCAATTGGAGCGTTTTTATCCCAAAACTCATCCCTGTTGAGTTCCAACCTTGACTTTTCCATCCAACGTTTACTTTTTCATCCAATTTGGGCGTTTTCATCCCAAAATTCACCCCCATTGACCAAAATCTTGGGTTTTGGTAGGATGGGGGCGTTTTTATCCGAAAATTTGTCCCCATTGAGGTCCAATATTGAGTTTTCCATACAACGTTGACTTTTTCACCCAATTGGGGCGTTTTCATCCCAAAATTCACCCCCATTGACAAAAATCTTGGGGTTTGGTCCAACGGGGGCGTTTTTATCTCAAAATTTGTCCCATTGATGTTGAACATTTACTTTTCCACTCAACACTGACTTTTCCACCCAATTGGGGCATTTTTATCACAAATCCATCCTTATTGATGCCCAACTTTGACTTTTCTACCCAATTGGAGCATTTTTATCCTTAAATTCATCCCCATTGACCAAAGTCGTGGGTTTTGATTCAACGGGGGCGTTTTTATCCCAAAATTTGTCCTATTGATGTTGAACCTTGACTTTTCCACCCAACATTGGCTTTTCCACCCAACTGGGCCTTTTTACCCCAAATTCATCCCCATTGAGGTCCAACATTGACTTTTCCAAACAATTAGGAAGTTTTTACCCCAAAATTCTTCCCCATTGACCAAAATCTTGGGGTTTGGTCCAAAGGGAGCGTTTTTATCCCAAAATTTGTCCCATTGATGTTGAATCTTGACTTTTCCACCCAACTGGGTGTTTTTATCCAAAAATCCATCCCCCCTGAGGCCCAGCGTTGGCTTTTCCACCCAACTGGGCATTTTTATTCCAAATCCATCCTCGTTGATGTCCGACGTTGACTTTTCTACCCAATTGGGACGTTTTTATCCTAAAATTTGTCCCCATTGAAGTCCAATATTGGTTTTTCCACCCAAAGTTGACTTTTCCGTCCAATTGGAGCGTTTTTATCCCAAAACTCATCCCTCTCGAGTTCCAACCTTGACTTCTCCATCCAATGTTGACTTTTTCACCCAATTGGGACGTTTTTATCCCAAAAATTCATCCCCATTGACAAAGCTCTTCGGGTAGGTCCAACAGGGGTGTTTTTATCCCCAAATTTTTCCCCATTGAAGTCCAATATTGGTTTTTCCACCCAACGTTGACTTTTCCGTCCAATTGGAGCGTTTTATCCCAAAACTCATCCCTGTTGAGTTCCAACCTTGACTTTTCCATCCAACGTTGACTTTTTCACCCAAATGGAGTGTTTTTATCCCAAAATTATCCCCATTGACCAAAATCTTAGGTTTGGTCCAACGGGGGCGTTTTTATCTCAAAATTTGTCCCATTGATGTTGAACATTGACCTTTCCACCCAACACTGACTTTTCCGCCCAATTGGGGCATTTTTATCACAAATCCATCCTCATTGATGCCCAACTTTGACTTTTCTACCCAAATGGAGCGTTTTTATCCCAAAATTCATCCCCATTGACCAAAGTCGTGGGTTTTGATCCAACGGGGGCGTTTTTATCCCAAAATTTGTCCCATTGATGTTGAACCTTGACTTTTCCACCCAACATTGGCTTTTCCACCCAACTGGGCCTTTTTACCCCAAATTCATCCCCATTGAGGTCCAACATTGACTTTTCCATACAATTAGGGAGTTTTTACCCCAAAATTCTTCCCCATTGACCAAAATCTTGGGGTTTGGTCCAAAGGGAGCGTTTTTATCCCGAAATTTGTCCCATTGATGTTGGGAATCTTGACTTTTCCACCCAACTGGGTGTTTTTATCCAAAAATCCATCCCCCTTGAGGCCCAGCGTTGGCTTTTCCACCCAACTGGGCATTTTTATTCCAAATCCATCCTCGTTGATGTCCGATGTTGACTTTTCTACCCAATTGGGGCGTTTTTATCCTAAAATTTGTCCCCATGAAGTCCAATATTGGCTTTTCCACCCAAAGTTGACTTTTCCGTCCAATTGGAGCGTTTTTATCCCAAACTCATCCTGTCGAGTTCCAACTTTGACTTTTCCATCCAACGTTGACTTTCACCCAATTGGGACGTTATCCCAAAATTCATCCCATTTACCAAAATCTTGGGGTTTGGTCCAACGGGGCCGTTTTTATCTCAAAATTTGTCCCATTGATGTTGAACATTGACTTTTCCACCCAACACTGACTTTTCCACCCAATTGGGGCATTTTTATCACAAATCCATCCTCATTGAAGCCCGACGTTGACTTTTCTACCCAATTGGAGCATTTTTATCCCAAAAATTCATCCCCATTGACCAAACACTCCGGGTTTGGTCCAACAGGGGGCGTTTTTACTTCAAAATTTGTCCCCATTCACCAAAATGTCGGGTTTTGGTCTAACGGGGGCATTTTTATCCCAAAATTTGTCCCATTGATGTTGAACCTTGACTTCTTCACCCAACATTGGCTTTTCCACACAACTGGGGCATTTTTATCCCAAAAATTCATCCCCATTGACCAAAATGTTGGTGTTTGGTCCAACGGGGCGTTTTTATCCTGAAATTTGTCCCCATTGAAGTCCAATATTGACTTTTTCACCCAACGTTGACTTTTCCGTCCAATTGGAGCGTTTTTATCCGAAAACTCATCCCTGTTCAGATCCAACCTTGATTTTTCCATCCAGCGTTGACTTTTTCACCCAACTGGAGCGTTTTCATCCCAAAATTCATCCCCATTGACCTAAGTCTTGGGGTTTGGTCCAACGGGGGCGTTTTTATCCCGAAATTTTTCCCATTGACATTGAACATTGACTTTTCCACCCAACATTAGCTTTCCCACCCAACTCGGCCTTTTTACCCAAAATTCATCCTTGTTGATTTCCAACCTTGACTTTTCTACCCAACTGGAGCATTTTTACCCCAAAATTCTTCCGCATTGACCAAAGTCTTGGGGTTTGGTCCAACAGGGGCATTTTTATCCCAAAATTTTTCCCCATTGAAGTCCAATATTGAATTTTCCACCCAATGTTGACTTTTCCTTCCAATTAGAGCATTTTTATCCCAAAATTCATCCCCTTTGACCAAAATGTTGGGGTTTGGTCCAACGGGGGCGTTTTTATCCCGAAATTTATCCCCATTGAGGTCTAATATTGGCTTTTCCAACCAATGTTGAATCTTCCGTCCAATTGGAGCGTTTTTATCCCAAAACTCATCCCTGTTGATTTCCAACCCTGACTTTTCCATCCAACATTGACTTTTTCCCCCAACTGGAGCGTTTTTATCTCAAAATTCATCCCCATTGACCAAAATCTTGGGGTTTGGTCCAACGGGGGCGTTTTTATCCCGAAATTTGTCCCCATTGAGGTCCAATACTGGCTTTTCCAACCAATGTTGAATTTTCCATCCAATTGGAGCGCTTTTATCCCAAAACTCATCCCTGTTGAGTTCCAACCTTGACTTTTCCATCCAACGTTGACTTTTTCACCCAATTGAGACGTTTTAATCCCAAAATTCACCCCCATTGACCAAAATCTTGGGTTTTGGTAGGATTGGGGCGTTTTTATCCTAAAATTTGTCCCCATTGAGGTCCAATATTGATTTTCCCACTCAACGTTGACTTTTCCATCCAATTGGAGCGTTTTTATCCCAAAACCTAACCCCCTTGACCAAAATCTTGGGGTTTGGTCCAACGGGGGCGTTTTTATCTCAAAATTTGTCCCATTGATGTTGAACATTGACCTTTCCACCCAACACTGACATTTCCGCCCAATTGGGGCATTTTTATCACAAATCCATCCTCATTGATGCCCAACTTTGACTTTTCTACCCAACTGGAGCGTTTTTATCCCAAAATTCATCCCCATTGACCAAAGTCTTGGGGTTTGGTCCAACGGGGGCGTTTTTATCCCGAAATTTTTCCCATTGACATTGAACATTGACTTTTCCACCAAACATTGGCTTTCCCACCCAACTGGGCCTTTTACCCCAAAACTCATCCTTGTTTAGTTCCAGCCTTGACTTTTCTACCCAATTGGAACATTTTTACCCCAAAATTCTTCCCCATTGACCAAAATCTTGGGGTTTGGTCCAAAGGGAGAGTTTTTATCCCGAAATTTGTCCCATTGATGTTGAATCTTGACTTTTCCACCCAACTGGGTGTTTTTATCCAAAAATCCATCCCCCTTGAGGCCCAGCGTTGGCTTTTCCACCCAACTGGGCATTTTTATTCCAAATCCATCCTCGTTGATGTCCGACGTTGACTTTTCTACCCAATTGGGGCGTTTTTATCCAAAATTTGTCCCCATGGAAGTCCAATATTGGCTTTTCCACCCAAAGTTGACTTTTCCGTCCAATTGGAGCGTTTTTATCCCAAAAACTATCCCTGTTGAGAATCCAACCCTTGACTTTTTCCATCGCAACGTTGACGTTTCTTACCAACTGGAGCGTTTACCCAAAATTCATCCCCATTGACCAAAGTCTTGGGTTTGCGTCCAACGGTGGGCGTTTTTATCCCGCAAATTTTTCCATTGACATTGAACATTGACTTTTCCACCAACATTGGCTTTCCCAACCCCAACTGGCCTTTTACCCCAAAAACTCATCCTTGTTTAGTTCCAGGCCTGACTTTTCTACCCAATTTGGCGCAACATTTTTACCCCAAAATTCTTCCCCATTGACAAAAATCTTGGGGTTTGGTCCAAAGGGAGCGTTTTTATCCCGAAATTTGTCCCTTTGATGTTGAATCTTGACTTTTCCACCCAACTGGGTGTTTTTATCCACAAATCCATCCCCCTTGAGGCCCAGCGTTGGCTTTTCCACCCAACTGGGCATTTTTATTCCAAATCCATCCTCGTTGATGTCCGACGTTGACTTTTCTACCCAATTGGGGCGTTTTTATCCTAAAATTTGTCCCATGGAAGTCCAATATTGGCTTTTCCACCCAAAGTTGACTTTTCCGTCCAATTGGAGCGTTTTTATCCCAAAACTCATCCCTGTCGAGTTCCAACCTTGACTTTTCCATCCAACGTTGACTTTTTCACCCAATTGGGACGTTTTTATCCCAAAATTTCATCCACCCCCCAAAAATTGGAACCAAAATCTTGCCGGGTTTGTCCAACGAGGGCGTTTTTATCTCAAATTTGTTTCCCATTTGAAATGTTGAACCATTGACCTTTCACCCAACCACTGACTTTTCCACCCAATTGGGGCATTTTTTATCACAAATCCATCCTCATTGATGCCCAAACTTGACTTTTTTCTACCAAATGGAGCGTTTTTATCTCAAAAGACATCCCATTGCCAAAGTCGTGGTTTGACCCAACGGAGGGCGTTTTTATCCCAAAATTTTTCCCATTTGATGTGAACCTTGACTTGTTCCACCCAACATTGCTTCACCAACTGGGCCTTTTTACCCCAAATTCATCCCCATTGAGGTCCACATTGACTTTTCCATACAATTAGCGAGTTTTTACCCCAAAATTCTTCCCCATTGACCAAAATCTTGGGGTTTGGTCCAAAGGGAGCGTTTTTATCCCGAAATTTGTCCCATTGATGTTGAATCTTGACTTTTCCACCCAACTGGGTGTTTTTATCCAAAAATCCATCCCCCCTGAGGCCCAGCGTTGGCTTTTCCACCCAACTGGGCATTTTTATTCCAAATCCATCCTCGTTGATGTCCGACGTTGACTTTTCTACCCAATTGGGACGTTTTTATCCTAAAATTTGTCCCCATTGAAGTCCAATATTGGCTTTTCCACCCAAAGTTGACTTTTCCGTCCAATTGGAGCGTTTTTATCCCAAAACTCATCCCTGTTGAGATCCAACCTTGACTTTTCCGTCCAGCGTTGACTTTTTCACCCAACTGGAGCGTTTTTATCCCAAAATTCATCCCCATTGACCTAAGTCTTGGGGTTTGGTCCAACGGGGGCGTTTTTATCCCGAAATTTTTCCCATTGACATTGAACATTGACTTTTCAGCCCAACATTGGCTTTCCCACCCAACTGGGCCTTTTACCCCAAAAGTCATCCTTGTTGAGTTCCAGCCTTGACTTTTCTACCCAATTGGAGCATTTTTACCCCAAAATTCTTCCCCATTGACCAAAGTCTTGGGGTTTGGTCCAACGGGGGCGTTTTTATCCCAAAATTTTTCCCCCTTGAAGTCCAATATTGTGTTTTCCACCCAATGTTGACTTTTCCATCCAATTGGAGCATTTTTATCCCAAAATTCATCCCCATTGACCAAAATGTTGGGGTTTTGACCAATGGGGGCGTTTTTATACCAAAATTTGTCCCCATTGAGGTCCAATACTGGCTTTTCCACCCAATGTTGAATTTTCCGTCCAATTGGAGCGCTTTTATCCCAAAACTCATCCCTGTTGAGATCCAACCTTGACTTTTCCATCCAACGTTGACTTTTTTACCCAAATGGAGCGTTTTTATCTCAAAATTCATCCCCATTGACCAAAATCTTGGGGTTTGGTCCAACGGGGGCGTTTTTATCTAAAAATTTGCCTCCCCATTTGAGGTCCAATATTGAGTTTTCACCCAATGTTGACTTTCCGTCAATTGGAGCATTTTATCCCAAAATTCATCCCCATTGACCAAAATTCTTAGGCGGTTTGGTCCAACGGGGGCGTTTTTATCTCAAAATTTGTCCAATTGATGTTGAACATTGACCTTTCCACCCAACACTGACTTTTCCACCCAATTGCGGCATTTTTATCACAAATCCATCCTCATTGATGCCCAACTTTGACTTTTCTACCCAATTGGAGCGTTTTTATCCCAAAATACATCCCCATTGGCCAAAGTCGTGGGTTTGGTCCAACGGGGGCGTTTTTATCCCAAAATTTGTCCCATTGATGTTGAACCTTGACTTTTCCACCCAACATTGGCTTTTCCACCCAACTGGGCCTTTTTACCCCAAATTCATCCCCATTGAGGTCCAACATTGACTTTTCCATCCAATTAGGGAGTTTTTACCCCAAAATTCTTCCCCATTGACCAAAATCTTGGGGTTTGGTCCAAAGGGAGCGTTTTTATCCCAAAATTTGTCCCATTGATGCTGAATCTTGACTTTTCCACCCAACTGGGTGTTTTTATCCAAAAATCCATCCCCCTTGAGGCCCAGCGTTGGCTTTTCCACCCAACTGGGCATTTTTATTCCAAATCCATCCTCGTTGATGTCCGACGTTGACTTTTCTACCCAATTGGGGCGTTTTTATCCTAAAATTTGTCCCCATGAAAGTCCAATATAGGCTTTTCCACCCAAAGTTGACTTTTCCATCCAATTGGAGCGTTTTTATCCCAAAACTCATCCCTGTTGAGATCCAACCTTGATTTTTCTATCCAGCGTTGACTTTTTTCCCCAATTGGAGCGTTTTTATCCCAAAATTCATCCCCATTGACCAAAGTCGTGGGTTTTGATCCAACGGGGGCGTTTTTATCTCAAAATTTGTCCCATTGATGTTGAACATTGACTTTTCCACCCAACACTGACTTTTCCACCCAATTGGGGCATTTTTATCACAAATCCATCCTCATTGAAGCCCGACGTTGACTTTTCTACCCAATTGGAGCATTTTTATCCCAAAAATTCATCCCCATTGACCAAACTCTCCGGGTTTGGTCTAACAGGGGGCGTTTTTATTTCAAAATTTGTCCCCTTTCACCAAAATGTCGGGTTTTGGTCTAACGGGGGCATTTTTATCCCAAAATTTGTCCCATTAAGGTAAACCTTGACTTCATCACCCAACATTGGCTTTTCCATACAACTGGGGCATTTTTATTCCAAAAATTCATCCCCATTGACCAAAATGTTGGGGTTTGGTCCAACGGGGCGTTTTTATCCTGAAATTTGTCCCCATTGAAGTCCAATATTGACTTTTTCACCCAACGTTGACTTTTCCGTCCAATTGGAGCGTTTTTATCCGAAAACTCATCCCTGTTGAGATCCAACCTTGACTTTTCCATCCACCGTTGACTTTTTCACCCAACTGGAGCGTTTTCATCCCAAAATTCATCCCCATTGACCTAAGTCTTGGGGTTTGGTCCAACGGGGGCGTTTTTATCCCGAAATTTTTCCCATTGACATTGAACATTGACTTTTCCACCCAACATTGGCTTTCCCACCCAACTCGGTCTTTTTACCCAAAAGTCATCCTTGTTGATTTCCAACCTTGACTTTTCTACCCAAATGGAGCATTTTTACCCCAAAATTCTTCCCCATTGACCAAAGTCTTGGGGTTTGGTCCAACAGGGGCATTTTTATCCCAAAATTTTTCCCCATTGAAGTCCAATATTGAGTTTTCCACCCAATGTTGACTTTTCCGTCCAATTGAAGCATTTTTATCCCAAAAATTCATCCCCATTGACCAGAATGTTGGGTTTTGGACCAACGAGGGCGTTTTTATCCCAAAATTTGACCCATTGACGTTGAACATTGACTTTTTCTCCCAACATTGACTTTTCCGTCCAATTGGAGCGCTTATTTATCCCAAAAACTCATCCCTGTTGAGTTCCAACCTTGACTTTTCCAATCCAACGTTGACTTTTTCACCCAACTGGAGCGTTTTTATCCCAAATATTCATCCCCATTGACCAAACTCTTCCGGTTTGGTCCAACGGGGGCGTTTTTATCCCAAAATTTGTCCCCGTTGAGGTCCAATATTGACTTTTTCAATCAACGTTGACTTTTCCATCCAATTGGATCGTTTTTATCCCAAAACTCATCCCTGTTGAGATCCAACCTTGGATTTTTCCATCCAGCGTTGACTTTTTCACCCAAATGGAGCGTTTTTATCCCAAAATTCATCCCCATTGACCAAAATCTTGGGGTTTGGTCCAACGGGGGCGTTTTTATCTCAAAATTTGTCCCCTTGAAGTCCAAATGATGTTTTCCACCCAATGTTTGATTTCCGTCCAATTGGAGCGTTTTTTATCCCGAAATTTGTCCCATTTGATGTTGAATCTTGACTTTTCCCACCCAACTGGGTGTTTTTTATCCAAAATCCATCCCCCTTGAGGCCCAGCGTTGGCTTTTCCACTCCCAACTGGCATTTTTATTCCAAATCCATCTTCATTGATGTCCGACGTTGACTTTCTACCCAATTGGGGCGTTTTTATCCTAAAATTTGTCCCCATTGAAGTCCAATATAGGCTTTTCCACCCAAAGTTGACTTTTCCGTCCAATTGGAGCGTTTTTATCCCCAAACTCATCCCTGTTGAGATCCAACCTTGACTTTTCCGTCCAGCGT
Organism: Eopsaltria australis; assembly: GCA_034509425.1. Classification (NCBI taxonomy): domain Eukaryota; kingdom Metazoa; phylum Chordata; class Aves; order Passeriformes; family Petroicidae; genus Eopsaltria; species Eopsaltria australis. The sequence continues at coordinate 21,832 of JAVTVJ010003443.1, forward strand.
TGACTTTTTCACCCAACTGGAGCGTTTTTATCCCAAAATTCATCCCCATTGACCTAAGTCTTGGGGTTTGGTCCAACGGGGGCGATTTTATCCCAAAATTTTTCCCATTGACATTGAACATTGACTTTTCCACCCAACATTGGCTTTCCCACCCAACTGGGCCTTTTACCCCAAAAGTCATCTTTGTTGAGTTCCAGCCTTGACTTTTCTACCCAATTGGAGCATTTTTACCCCAAAATTCTTCCCCATTGAACAAAGTCTTGGGGTTTGGTCCAACAGGAGCATTTTTATCCCAAAATTCTTCCCCCTTGAAGTCCAATATTGAGTTTTCCACCCAATGTTGACTATTCCCTCCAATTGGGGTATTTTTATCCCAAAAATTCATCCCCATTGGCCAAAATGTTGGGGTTTGGTCCAACGGGGGCGTTTTTATCCCGAAATTTGTCCCCATTGAGGTCCAATATTGGCTATTCCAACCAATGTTGAATCTTCCGTCCCATTGGAGCGCTTTTATCCCAAAACTCATCCCTGTTGAGTTCCAACCTTGACTTTTCCATCCAACGTTGACTTTTTCACCCAATTGGGGCGTTTTCATCCCAAAATTCACCCCCATTGACCAAAATCTTGGGCTTTGGTAGGATGGGGGCGTTTTTATCCTAAAATTTGTCCCCATTGAGGTCCAATATTCAGTTTTCCACCCAACGTTGTCTTTTCCATCCAATTGGAGCGTTTTTATCCCAAAATTCATCCCCATTGACAAAACTCTTCCGGTTTGGTCCAACGGGGGCGTTTTTATCCCAAAATTTGTCATAGTTGAGGTCGAATATTGACTTTTTCCAACCAACGTTGACTTTTCCATCCAATTGGGGCGTTTTTATCCCAAAACTCATCCCTGTTGAGATCCAACCTTGATTTTTCCATCCAGCGTTGACTTTTTCACCCAATTGGAGCATTTTTACCCCAAAATTCTTCCCCATTGAACAAAGTCTTGGGGTTTGGTCCAACGGGGGCGTTTTTATCCAAAAATTTTTCCCCCTTGAAGTCCAATATTGAGTTTTCCACCGAATGTTGACTTTTTCGTCCAATTGGAGAGTTTTTATCCCAAATATCATCCCCATTGACCAAAATCTTGGGGTTTGGTCCAACGGGGGCGTTTTTATCTCAAAATTTGTCCCATTGATGTTGAACATTGACCTT